>WSXT02075700.1:0-12163 GCA_011762715.2 Neuroterus valhalla
GTCCATTGCATATGTCTGTAGAAGATTTTAATGCCTATTACCATTCTGTTTTAAATGTATCCTCATCTTATTCGTTATTGCCTTCTCCTACTACATCAGAAAAAACATTCGAAACAGAATTAAAATTTTCAACTGTTTCTTTTATGGATGTAAATAAGTCTGTTGAATCTATCTGTAGTGATTCCAAGGGAATTGATGATATCCCTATTAGCTACATCAAGAGAGGCATGGAGGTGTTACTTCCTCACTTAGTGAACCTTTTCAATTATTATATTAATTCCTGTACGTTCCCTACGATATGGAAAAAATCGATCATTCGCCCCATACCTAAGGTTAAGAACCCGGTTTCTCTAGGTGATCATAGACCTCTCTCCCTTCTGTACGCGACCTCCAAGGTTTTTGAGAAAATCATTCCCAAACAATTGACTGAATACCTTGAAACTAATATTCTGTATGATACATACCATACGGGATTCAGACAGGGGGACAGCACCCAGACTGCTCTACTAAAAGTTACAAATGATATAAAGTATGCCATCGACTCGCGGATGATTACTGTTTTGGTTCTATTTGACTTCAGTAAGGCTTTTGAAATGGTTGATCATAGCATTCTTCTTAGCAAGCTTAAAAAAATCGGTTGCTCAAATGAAGTCGTAGCATGGTTTTCGGCTTGTCTTTTAGATAGGCAACAAGCGATATTTGATCCTGATAAAAACATTTTATCCAACTGGCTTCCGGTAACTTCTGGAGTTCCTCAGGGATCTGTTTTTGGGCCCATCTTGTTTATAATATACGTCACTGATCTCAAGCTTTTCCTCAAACTCGTTAAATACATCTTCTATGCTGACTATCTCTAAATATATATTCATTGTACCCCCATTGAAATAACTTTGACGATCAAAACATTAAATCAAACGATCGAGCTCCTGTCCGCATGGGCTACTAATAATCAACTTTTTATCAATGTTTCTAAGGCAAGGGCAATGATCCTCGGTAGTCCTGCCTATCTTACTAACATCGACATGTCAGCCTTGCCTTCACTGGTATTGAATGGTTCCATTATCCAATACACCAACTCGGTTCGCAACCTGGGTGTTATCCTCAATCCCTCGCTTAACTGGCAGGAATATGTCTGTCAAATAGTCAATAAAATTCATAGAACATTGTATCCTCTCAAAGTAAACAGGAAAATCTTAGATAAGTCTCTGCGTATTAAATTAGTGGCGACAATGATCTTCTCTCTTTTAGACTACTGATGTCTTGTGTACGACGACACATCAATTGAACTTGATGTAAAGCTACAGAGAGCACTAAACGCACGTGTGCAATTTATCTACGACCTTCCAAGATTTTCTTCCATATCACCTTATACCAATGCGCTTAATTGGTTGAGAGTAAAAAATAGGCGGAAATATTTTATGGCGATCAACCTCTATTGTATTCTTAGCTCAGACAGTCCTTCGTTCCTCCGCAAATCATTTCAGTATGTTGACAGTGTTCTGAGTCGTAATACCAGAAGAGACGGAAACTTACTGTACATCCCTGCATGCAGAACTTCGACTTATCTTAACTCATACTGTGTCTCTGCTGCTAACCTCTGGAATTCTTCGCCTACTTACGTAAGATCCTCTGATTGCTTAGCTTCGTTTAGGACTAGAATTATCCAAAATTTATTGTCCGAACAAACGTTACTTATATGAGATAAGTAATGGTTCAATGGTAACATATCTTTTGCATATTCTTCTGTTCCTCTTATATCAATCTCATTTTTATTATAAAGCACATGTTAGTACATAAACCTAATATTTTATCTCTATAATACTATTATTTTACCTTATTTAAATTATATTTTACAATAATTATGTTCCATCATCATTGTATTTACACTTCTTGCCTTAGGGGACAATGTCCCAAGGCTTGAATAAACTCTAAACTAAACTCAATCCCCCTTCGAGCATTCGTCAGGGCAGGTCACGGCCAATACCATAATACCATAGTATTTGCCGTAGGTGCTTCGAATGTTTTTGACACATGAAATCTTCCTCCATCTTCACCTTTTTTTTTTATTATCTGGGAAGAAAATGAATATTTTGTATTCCTTTCTACTTGAATAGAACTTTTTCATGTTTCTTAGTCCTCTTCCCGCAATCGAAATTTCAATTATTCTCGTAGATACATAGTGGGTAGCAACAATTAGTTTCATGTGCCCTAAAGCTTACTGTATCCTATACTTCTCATTATATTATTCATATATAGAAAAATGTTTTCAATTGTATGTTTTTTGTTTGCAGTTGCATAAACCGGGGCTCGCTCTTCTCTTTATAATCCTCCAATCCTTGTCAATGACTTGGTATTCATTGTCATACATTCCATATGCCCGCGATGCCGTAAAAAAATCTGTTGAATCCTGCATCACGTGAGTCTGTCCAAAACAAGATGACGAGTTTTTCTACGACTTCGCAGCCTGGACATCATTAATACTTGTGACAATGGGCAACGTAAATGCTATGCATTCTGAAATGCAATGGACATGAAGTGAATCAGCGTAATATTTATGAAAAAGAATGAGACAAACTTCCACAATAACATAGAAAAGCAGTGTTTGAATTCAAATTATCCAGACATTATTTTGGATTCATATAATGTAATGTAATGTTATTTTTAGCATGTTATCAAATTCGATGAGTTATTAATGTGCTTGTTTTGCTTTTAGCTAAAGCATCGACTCAGAGAATGTTTTAATTAAAGAGATTCTGACAACGATAATAAGGTTATCCACATCGTCTGGAAGAATGTCTTTTCCAACCTCCTAATTTCATAATTGAAATAAATAAAGAAAAAAAATTATTTTCTCAAAAAGGAGCATAGAGAGAGTAAAGCGGATAAGTACTCCGGAGAAGCATTTTACAACTCACAGGAGGAGAGGAAGTTTGTTATTATACGTCCAAATTCAGTATCAATATGAATTATAATAAGCAAATAGATTTGCTTATTTCAGAGCATTTTTCAAAATCTCTGTTCATATAACATTCCTTGAGCCGATGTTTTAGTTATTCATACATATGCTGTAGTAGTTAATATTGTATTGGAATTTGCTTTGAAGTAGAGTAGGCCCAAGCAACGTGGTACGCTTGGAGCTTAATACCCTGTGAATTTACATTACATTTTTATATTCATATAAAATATAAAAAGATTAATGGAAGAATACCTTCATTTCAAATTTGTATTAAAGACGCTTATTTACATCATACTTTAACCTCAGGGCAAACTAACAAATAGATGAATGTAAAATTTTGAGAAATTGAAGATTTAGGATATGTTCATTCATGAAAAAGTCATTTCTAATAGTGGCAGCTTCATTGAGAAACTTGCCTCGATATTTCCTTTTATTAATTCTAGAAATTAATTTGAAATACGGTGTCTAGCTCGCTCCGAATTTCTTCAGCAAGAAAAATTCATTTGAAATATTTGGCTGGATATCTTACTGTCATCAACATGCAAGGAATGCCTATATTTCTTGTACGGAACTGAGTCTTTGAAAGCGATAAAAGTTTTTCCTTATTAAATAACTAAAGAATCTACTTACATTAACTACCTAGCTCCTATGGTTCATTTGACCTGATCTACCCTACTATGATTTTGTGCGTGAAATTTGTTAATGAGCAGAAATAGAGTAAAAGAATGCAGTAAGAGCTAGAGATATTAGTTTTGCATCCATTCCTACTTGTCGCTTAAAGTTTTCGTATACAGAAGAATTTAAGGAACTAGTATCAACCAAAATATACTTTTTCAATTCCCGTAAACAGACTGTATTATCGATATGCTGCTTCTCTGGAATGTCATATCTTAATGTGGTGGAGTTCATGAAAAATGATCACAATTTTTGTGTATGAATGGGATTTGGCTGTAACGCAGGGTATTCAGTCCTTTTGGAATAAAGCAAACCTCCAGTTATTAGTTTTGAAAAATCCGATGAAATGGCGAAAAGACTAGACGTGCTGGGTTCTGATTACCCGATCTCATTTTTGGAGATCTGAATTTTTCCGTGATAAGATGTGATTTCAGATAGGAAAAATTTCGGGGAAATTAAGTAATTTTGATTTCCGCAGCTGTTGCGTGGTACAGTGGGCCAAAGTGAAAGAATCGGTGATATATCGTAGAACTTCTGATAAAAATGACCTGGGGGAATGAATGTTCTTAGGGTTTGTAAAATGATTACAGAATAGACAAATATACGGAGAAGTTGGAAAAATATTTTTTTTAACTCGAAAATGTAGGCGTTATTCAAAATTTGTGACATGAATATAAATGATTGAATACCATGTACGATCTAACATTATCTTGAGCTGAATCCGATTCCAACCTTTGAACCAGTCTAGGACTTGCCGTTTCCAGAAAAATGTGATTGAATTAGCTTTTCTAACCGTATGCGACATGAATGATTCCCATTCAAGTAAATTCGGGTATGAATCGTAGTTGAGGGTTTTTGAGGTCGCTGAATTCAATTTCAAGTTAAAATGTCAAAATCGGAATATCATATCCAATATGGCGGAACAAAATTGTGAAAATAGAACCAATTTGATCAAAAATCTCTCTCCAGGGGTTTGCCGTATCAGTCTTTTCAAAACTGAATTCCAAATTCGTAAATTGAAAATGTCAGTACCAATTTCGCAGACTAAAATTGTAAAGATAAAACAGATTTGATTAGAGGAGGCTATTCAAGGTGTTTCCAGATCGCCGATCTGAAGTCTAAATTTAACAAATTTGAATGGCGTATCCAATGCGGACTAATAGTATCTGCTTTAGGTAAAAATGTATGTTCTTAACCTGAAAAACTATACCAAAATTAAAATTTTTCTGAAGGATTTTGATTATTGATTATCGCTCATAGATTGTGAGCCTGAGAAATTTGATTCAATACAATTATTAGTCATTCTTTTAGATTCGAACTTTATATAATCCTCAAGAAGAACAAATATAATTGCTATTCCAAATCTTCTTGCTTTTTGTGCATTTTGTTCTCAGGAACGGGAAGTCTTAGATTTATCAACTTTCCCAGTAAACTTTGGAAAGAAAACACTAGGAATCCAGCTTGATGGAATATAACTGATAACTTTTTTTGTAATGTGACCGTTCATGAGCCTAACGTGCCTGCGCAGTGCTCGTTAGTTCTCGGAATTCGCACACTGACTCATAAGCGAAAATTCGCTGTAAACGATTTGGAATTTTTCTGCCGGCCACATAATCGAGGGACTTCTGGGGGAGGGGGATGCAGTCCCCAAAGCCCCCCCCCCCCTGGATCCGCCGCTGCACGTACATATATGCTCGGGAATATATGCATCGAAGCGTTCCTACATCCTTATATTTTACACATTCTTAACACCTTGACTAACTCAAACGCCGGATTCGGATTAAGCATTCCGAAATCTATAAAAAAACCTTCGCTAAAGGTTGAATGTAATATCTGAGCGCAGATGGCATTTAAAAATTCAAATTTTCGTCAAGAGATGTTAAGTTCAATCAGATTTTCAAGTAGAAAAATATATTTTTAAAGCTTCTTTGTATCTTCCCTCTCATTTGTGGTTATAAAGCTTCTCTGTGAGTAATCACTATCAAAAGTTTTCCCATTCTGTCACGGATTTCTTCACTCCAGCCCACTGTGCGTCGTTCTACAATCGACTAGATGCCTGGGAAATTCAGGGAAGGACAACAAATAGTACGATTTGTATAAACTTCATTAATTAATGCTTCTATAATCACGAATCCAAAATACTGAATTAAGAGATTAAAATTCAAAATGGTGATTTTAATATAACGCCTGTGCCTAAAGCATTTTTGTTAAATCGAGTATTCGGAATCTGTGACACAATAACCCTGAAGAGAATTAGTTTTTGAGCAATCACTCGAATATAAAAAATCCTGATTACAATTAAAGCGAGGACTATCAAACGATGCTATGTCCAATTGTTTAGAATATAATGAGAAAATTAAGGATGGAAATTAACGCGATAAGAACTCTGAATCTGTCTGTTTTTATTCTTCGCCTGAGTTTGTGTGAGTGAGTTTCTGTATATGAACAAACGTGTTCGAGTGGTAGCGCGTATGCGCGAGTGGTTGCGTGTATGTGCCAGTGGTAGTACGTGTTTTTACTGGATCGTTTCTTTAACAAAATTACAGTACGAGAACTTGTGAACCGCGACGGGGCATTCTTCAACCATCTTTTCTGTCGAAAGAATGAACGAAAATTCGACCTTGGTTCTTTTGGTGCGATTGTAAAGAAGGTCTGATTCAGCAGAAAATAAATTTACTAAATTAATAACTTTAATTAAACGCTGTTTGCATCCGGCGATCTCAAACTTCTCAAAATAAATTTAGTATAGAATGTTGATATTTATTGTTGCACACTTGTTAAAAGATTTTTACACTTTATTTTTTTCCTGGACATAACTGGATTAGGAGAATAAACTTCTCATTTTTGGGATGACGAGACTGACACTTTTATTGATAGAATGCGTACCCCTGGAAAAGTTTCACGTGATGAATGGAGACCGTGTGTGTGGAATGCCAGAGGTGTAAATGATCTTAAGGAAAACGAGTTGCGAGGTATATGTGCGTAAGGAAGCTACATATTTTGTACGTATCAGAAACAAAGAGAAAAGGTTTTTAGATGAATAAGGTAGAAAGTGGGGTCGAACTCCGGTCAGGATTATACATTGAATCCGGGGTAGCCAAGGAGTCGGTCTAATTATGAATAAGAGAGCAAAACAGCATGTTGATAAGTATGAGTGTGTATCTCCCAGATATCATGGGTTGGAATGAAAGAAGGAATGGGAAGGCTTTTTGTTGTAGCATGATATGCTCCTGTTGATGGTTACAGTTAAGAGGAAGAAAAACTTTCCGAGACTCGTTGAATAATATCATAGGAACATGCGACTCTGGCGAAAGAATGATGTCACTCGGACCCATAAACAAACGGTAATGTAGATAAATTGATTATTCTACGCCCTGGAAAGGGTTTGTTTATTACAAAAACTTGGTTCCGGCATAAAGTGATACACGTGCATACTTGGTGCAGAGGTCAAATCCATAGTATGATCGACTTACTTGTATCGGACGAGAAACTGAAAGGAGAAGAAGATTAGCCAATAAATCGAAGCAGACACGAGTGAGAATAGAGAATCTGCAGAAACCAGAAGTGCAAATATTATATTGTAAAAAAAGCTGAATAAATATTTAGAGTATCACAAGGAAGATTGGAGGATAGAATTGTGCAACAAAAATGTAAAGGGTGCATGGATAATACTGCGGGATGGCATCTTCAAGAGTGTATCGGAAGTGTGTGGTCTTAGCGATGAGGAAAGGACTGGTAAATGATTATTGGGATAACAAGAGGAAAGCAAATATACTAGTCAAAGCAAGCGAGGATCAAATGAAAGCGGAAGAAGATGCAAAAATGCGGAATGATTATGAAGGAAATGAGATGCTATTTTGAAAATGGATTGAGAAGACTAGGAAAGGGAATACTTGCACCAAGGTAGTCGGAATCAAGAATTCGAATGGTGGAATGGTATAGAATATGGACAAAGCTAGAGACTGTATGTCTAAGAGTGACCAAGGCGACTGTAGTAATTATGGAGCGATTATCATACTAAGTACCGGAGGAAAAGATATACTAAAATTCTCATCAACGAAGCCGTGGGAAGAACTGAGGAAAGAATTTAGGAAGTTGAGTGTGTATTTATACCAGGGATATCATGATTGAATCAGATATTCAGCTTCAGATAGATTACAGAAAATAGCCTTAAAGTAAACAAAAAAGTTTTCTGTGCGTTTGTTGATCTGGAAAAACTATTCGCCAAGACTGATCGAGCTTAACCTTAGGAAGTCTTGGTAGATTATGGCGTGATTTGCTGGCTTCTGTAAGCAATACAAGTAATATTTAATGGTTGTAAGGCGAGTTTAGGGATAAATGGACAACTGAGCGATTGATTTGATATGAAGGAGGGTGTTAAGCGAGGATGCGTTATGTTCTCTTGGATGTTTAATATGAACATGGACAAATATCTGAGAATGTTGAAACAATTTACAATATTGCCTTAAATGAAGAGAGGAGGGAACTAGTTGAGAATTTTGTACGCTCTAAATCCCTTGGATCGATATTCCGGTCCATTGGACTGGAATCCTGGGTCAAGCAGCGGTCAAAAAAAATCTGGTCCAATTGCACTGGAATTCTCGTACATTTCCTGGTCCAAGCTTGGACCACTTTCTGGTCTATTAAACCAGAAAGTCGTCCATTGGACGGGTAAGTCAGTCTATTGAACCAAAACTGCAGGTTTGGTCATTGCTTTGACCAGAATTTCGGTCCAAGAGATTAGAGTGTATATCTTGGAAGTTTGTTCACTGCTGACTGAAAGATAGATGCAGAGGTTTCCAGGCGTATAAAGGAGGGTAGAAATATTATTTGCAGTGTAAGGGCTATTACTACAAGTGAAAATGTAACAAATAAAGCTAAATTTTGACAAGAGCAAAGTCAACGCGATCGACATGCAATTTAAACGCAATATGTGCGGTAAAACGCTTATGACCGAAATGAGTAATGATTGGGTTGTCAAGAATTGTGATGTAGACGATAGCACTCTAACAAGAGTGAAAGAAATTTGCTGAGATGGTTCGGTCACGTTGAGAAAATGGACGAAGAACGATTAACAAAGCAAGTGTATTTAGGGAGGGCGAATGTTAGCATACCAAGAGGCTGGCCAAACAAGGGATGTATAGAATGTGTGAATGAGACCCTAACGAGAAGAAATATAAAGAGCTGCAGAAACCCAAGAGCTTGTATGAAAAGATGCATGGATATAAAAGAAGCAAAAGATGTATGTCAAGATAAAAAAAATCTGTGTTATTTCACGTCGTAGTACGTTGGAAGTCAATTGACGCATATAATACGTAGTGAATTGACAAGAGTCTGCGTAAATAAAAGAGACTCTCTTTATTCCCTCATAGATAACGTGAAAATCGCCGTAAAAAAGGCGTAATAACGTCCTTTGTTTACCACCCAAAGACTTGCCGCGTTTTTGTGGTTGCTCGAATTCTCGCGACTGCGGGTTCTCCGCGATTCGTCGATCGGGCCCGTAACGCGTCTCCAGTGAACGGAAGTTAACGCGTATCTAAAATAATATACTTTATGTCATTTTGCTCTCCATCAAGCGCTTCTCCATTTTGTCAATTCAATATTTTGTCAATCATATTTACAAAAAATTGTAAATATACTGTTTTCGTAAATTGACAGTTTCATGTAAATGCAATGCTCCATGTATTTTTAGTGATAAAGAAAAAAGGAGAGGGTTGCCGCTTTGGTGTCAGCCTCGCTCCCTCTCAGCTTCCTCTCATGGCTCATTACTTTCTCCGTTGTCGACGGGAGCACGTATAGCAACCTGCACCATTCAATATGTCTAAGAGGAGTCAGGTTGATCCTCAATTAAACTATCTAGTGAAAAAGAGGAAGGAGATTCGAGATCAGTTGGATCATTTGAACGCAGTGAAGGAGTCCAAGAAGGTGGACGATGTGGACGGGTGTCCCTTTATGTCAGAGGAGGAGGCAGGCGCGGACGGAAAGTCCGGTAGCGAGGACGACGAGCTCAATTCTCGTGAGTATACAGGGCCAGTTGGCGTTCGGTATTCGCAGAGACTACTATAAGTCATAGTAGGACGCATGGCAAAGAGAAGCGGTACATCTTGTGAAGTTCCTGTGGGGAACTCTCGTATAGCATTTCTGTTTATTGAGAACAAAAATACGCTGTATGAGTTTCAGCGCAGAATATTCTCCCTGACGAGATTCGCAGCTGGCGAAGCGCACAACAACAACAAAAAAGGCGCTCACGTTACAGATTTTTCCACTGCTACTGGCTCATCTTTTAGGCGTTTGGCACTCGACAAAAAGAAAGACCACACGGTATATCACGTGATAAAGAGGCAAAATGAAGACTGAGGATTTTTTTCTTACCATCTTCCAACAGTTTTTGGAACAGATGTGTTTGGTGTTTAACTAGGCTGCAGTCGTTTCAAAACTGGGAAGACATCTGTTACATTTCGTTCCTTTCAGTAAGGCATTAGCCTCTCAGGTGCCCAGCAATCTTCCGAACATACCGTCATAGCTATATCACCAAGAGAGCTATTGCTGCGCAGGCTGCAACATCAACGCAGGCGATAAAGGAGGCCGCCATTACAGAAGCACCCGTAAGCTCGGCATTGCATTCGATTTGGGGAATCGACCTCACTGTATCAAGAGCCTTGCAGTGCTATATTTCAGTCAGCGCTGCCTTAACTGCGAGAGGCTACAGAATTCCCTTCTGAAGAAAAAACAGACAAAAATTTGTTGAAGGCAAGCCTCAGAGGTCAACTTTTCAGACAGGCCTAATGGAGCATTCTATAAATACCTTCATAGAAGAGATCTCGATTGAAAAATATAAGAAGCGTAATGGTCAATTCTTATAACCTTATTTTGTTGTGACCAAACCCGACAGTAGCTATAGAGTTATTATCAGTTTAAAGTAGTAAAGTAACTATATACATACGAGTCATTTTAGAATGGAGGACCTGGGATCGCTTCTAAATTGATCGCACCAGGAGATCACAAGGTGTCTTAAGATATGCAGGATGCATATTTCCTGGTACCATTACACAATAGAAGGAGAAAATTCTTGAAGTTTAAATTAAGAAATAAATATTAGTAATTTGTTTGTTTACCATTCTGTTTATGCACAAGCCTTTTCGTGTTAACTAAGATTCTCAAGCCAGTAGTCAAATTTTTAAGGTCAAACAAGTTCGTTCAAGAGTAATCCACCTTGACGATATTTTTTGTATAGCCAATTCTTTTAGGGACTGTCAAAAGAATGCAAACCAGGCAGTAGATTTTCTTCAACGCTTAGGATTCTTCATGACTCCAAAAAAATAGGAGATAGAACATAGAACCATAGGTGAATATTAAGGTTTTCTAATTGATTCTTTAGAAGGTTGTTTGATGTCAACAAAGAAGAAGAAGAAGAAAAATCTTTCGTCACTCTTAAAAGCTTCCCCATACAAAGATTCATGTAAGATTGTTGAATTTGCACAACTTATTGAAAAGTTAGCAGCAACTTGCCCAGCCATATAATACGGTTGGCTATACATACAAATTATGGATAGGGAGTTTGAAAAATTAAGGGCCTCCTTCGTTTAGTAATGTAATCTAGACAGACGCGTCTGATTTAGGCTGGGGTGCAACAGACGGTAAATCAAAGATTTTTTGTTTTTGGGATGGAATAGAGATTCGACACTATATCAATTTTAAAGAACTATAATTGCTGTCAAGTTGGCCTTGGATCAGTTAGCTAGAAAATCGGAAAATTGTTCCTTGCTGCTTAGGATAGATAATACAGCTGCGATTTTGTATATTAACAAGATGGACGGTGTTAGATTTGAAAGATGTAACTTATTAGCAAGGACAATTTGGCAATGGGCGGAAAGGAGGAATATTTTTCTGAGTGCCTCTTACATTCTTTTCCAAGAAGAAAAGGACGTAGATAAGCTCTCGAGAATGCAATATGCAATATTAAGATTGAGAGCTGCCAGACAAATAATAAGGAGTATTTCTGATAGGTTCGGTTTCCCAGAAATTGATCTTTTTGCTTCAGCAAAGAATAAACATTTTTAGGAATGTTTCTCGTGGCTAGCAGATGCATCATCAATTCAAATAGACGCCTTTACAGTTTCATGGAGTGAAATATATTCCTACGCGTTTTCTCCGTTTATATTGATATTGAGAACGTTGGGAAAAATTAAAGGAGATCAGGCTATGAAGATACTAGTAGTCCCAAAGTGACAATAGAAGGTGGACAAAGTGACAATAGAAGGTGCAACAATATTCCGGGTCATTCTTCGAGGCATGCGTCCACGTCAGCGGCATGTGATCGAGGTGTAGGTTTGGATCCAAAAAGAAAAATTGGCAGGCTGTTCTTTTTGATCAGACGTCTTTGCGCATTATTATATAATTATATCAGACTCATAGCAAAAGATAGTAATAGATTCGTGATAGTGTTATTGCAAAATGAGCATAATTGATATTGTAACGTTATACTCTAAACAACTATATGTGTGTGTGTGTGTGTGTGTGTGTGTGTGTGTG
>WSXT02075711.1:0-26593 GCA_011762715.2 Neuroterus valhalla
TTCATTTATATTCATAGGTAATGTGTCTCATTTTTATTTCATTCTTGGTTATCATAGACAAGTTTCTTTATGATTATTTTTAAAAATTTATTATTTTATATATTTAATTAATGATAATAAAATCAATTTTTTCATCTTATTCATTCGATTGATAATAATTAAATAATCTATTTCAATATTTATTATGATATTTAATTTACTTTGTAGTTAATGTTTCTCATATTTGTTTTATTCAAGGTTCACGTGCCATAAATTACCAGTGCACTAACAAAGATATTTTTTAAATTCTTCGAGATCATTTTCAGTCCAGTTTAGATGCGCAACTGCAGATTTTGGAGGAGCCAATTTATCTGAATTCATCTGAACCTCTTTCGATTAGCATTGAAGCCAAAAATACATGCATGGGCAGGAAGTATGAAAGAAAAAAAAGTTCGTGACCAGAAGCCTACAATTGTTGCTTTATCCTGATGGTTCCTGCGATATTTACGGTTTGAAAGAACCGATTGAATCTTCTTCTGAAACGTCAGAATCCGCAACTTCTGACGATGACGATGGTGATGAAAATTATGATCAAAGATGAATCAGACTTCTACCGTTTATATTTTCATTGCATAACATAATCAAATACGTAAAAGATACATTCTATCTATTTTTTTCGAAATCCACTCAAATTTTTCCTTTACCTTAAGTCATATATGCTCCCTTCTCTAAATTCTTATTTGAAAACTTAGATCAACAATTGTCAAAATACAAATATTAATTCCTAATCATAAAAGTTGCTTATGAGTAATCACCATTTTCAATGGTTCACTTCAAAACCATAAATTTACAGATTTTTACGGAAATTGGATGCATTTTACGGAGAAAAAATAGTCACTTCCGGTCCCCCATTTTTTTTCTCGAAAACGTGGTTACAAATTGGAAATCAGCTAGCTTAAAAACATAAATATACCGTTTTCCGGAGAAATAAAATGCATTTTATTGGAAATACAGTCACCTCCGGTCCCCCATTTCGTTTTTTCAAAATTTCGATTACAAATTTGAAATCAGCTAGTCCAAAAACATGGATATACTGTTTCCCAAAAAAATTGAATGCATTTTACAGAATGAAATAGTCACTTCCGGTCCGCCATTTTGTTCTTTCAAAATTTCTATTACAAATTTGAAATCAGCTAGTCCAAAAATGTGAATATACTGTTTCCCAAAGAAATTGAATGTGTTTTAATAGAAAAAATAGTCACTTCTTGTCCGCCATTATGTTTTTTCGAAATTTAGATATCAAATTTGAAATCAGCGAGTTGGAACAAATGAGAATCATCATCGAATATTTCGATACGCATCTTGGTCATCTTGGTCATCATAATGGATCATCGTGAAAGCATTAAATCTATAATCGAAAATTTAACTGTTTTATTTTTAGTGAGAAATTGATCTTTTCCAGTTCAAAATTCGACGTTTCGGTGAAAATTTGTCTTTTTGAATTGAAAATTCATGTATTTCGTTGGAACTTATCACATAAAGTTAAAGAATCGATTTTTCGTAGAATATTATCTTTCTCTTCTGAAGTTAATATTCTTTCCCAAAAATTCTTCTTCACGGTGAACAATTCAAGTTGAGTCAAACATTCATGAAGTTAAAAACTCTTATGTATGGTTTAAAATTCATTTTTTAAGCCAAAAATGTCACTCCCATTTATGTTTGAAAATCTTTATTTTTATGGTTGAGATTGGATATTTTTCAAAAATTGAACGACTCTAGTTCAATGTTTATCGATTTAGCTATCATCATTTTGTGTATAAATGTAATGAGTTTTTGGACAGTTAGTTTTTTTCTTATCGAAAATTTAACTTATTCTGATTGAGAATTCCATAGCTTCAGTTAAAAATCTATTTGTTTGGTTTGAAATTGTTTTTTTTTTAACTGTTAATGTTACTGTTCCATTCTTGATCGAAACAAGTTATTTTCTTACTTCGGAATTCGACTATTTTGGTAAATAATTATATTTTTTCTTAGAAAATGATTCTCTCTATTTGAAATTAATCTCCCTCTTTGAATATTCACCTTCATGGTTGAAAATTTAAGTATTCCAGTCCAGCATTGATCTCTTTAGTTGAAAATTCATCTTCCTGTGTTGAAATTTAACTGTTCTGGTTGAAGATTCATAATGTTATTTGAAAATTTATTACATTGGTTGGAAACTGAACTATCTTGTTGGAAAGCTGTCTTCTTTCTTTGTTATCGTAGGTGGATTTTTTGAATTGTAAGTTTGACTGTTCCAATTTTTGTAAAAAAATGATATTTTTCTGATGAAAATTAGAGCATCCATTTCACAATTGATTAATTTGCAATGTTTGATCTCTTTTATTCAAGGATGTTCAGAATTGAAGTCATGAATTGGAATAAATTTTAGCGTTTTGCGAAAAATATGAACATGTTACTTTCTAGATGACCGGGAAAATTGAAAAACTTGACCTTGAAGAACCGGGAAATGACCGTGAATTTGAAATCGTTCGCAGAATCGCCACCCTACATACACCACCTCTTATACCGCGCATTGATTCGGGGAACGCCTTATTCAGAGGCAGGTCGAGCAAGAATCTTGATAGCAGCGAAGGACGTGAGTGCGGGTAGTGGGGGTTTATTATTATTCATTATTTCCATTATTCATTTATTTATTCTTTATTTGTATCTATTTGTGAACATCGTTTATATACAGTAAAAATAGGAGTGGGCCAAGATTTGACCCATTTGGCACACTTGAAATTGGCGAAAACTGATAGCAAGAATATCAATTATACTGTACAATATTCTTCCGATTCTCAAGATAAGATGCAACCGTTTTCAATATTTTATGAGGTATCCCAACCTGTCTATTATACGCGAGCGACGATTAAATAATTTCGAAAAATGTAATCGGGCTAGGTAGAGCTTTTGGAATAAGCCAATGCTGGGAAAGAGAAACGACAGAACTTAGGAAAGACGAGATTATCTCACCCAAGAACATCTCCAGAACCTTAGAAAAATTGCACAGCAAAGCCACTGGATGGTAATTTGCTATTTGAGATTTATCTCCCGTCTTGAAAATAGGACACATTTTCGTACATTTCCATTTTTCTGGAAAATTACCTAATGAGAAACAAATTAAAAACAATTTTTAGAGGATCAGTAACCTCTTCAGCACAAAGCTTAACCAATGATGCTGGAATGTTATCTAATCCGGAAGAGATTTTGTTTTTTAACTTTTTGATATTAGGAAGTATCTGTGCATCAGTAATCACAATTCCATCTCCTGAGTACGGGAATGATTCAGAGATGACACCAAAAGGCAAATCAGTGGCTAGTTTATAGACACTTGTAAACAATTCAACAAAAGAATCAACAATATCGTTAGGTCATGTAATTTCATTACCACCATGAAACATAATTCCCGGAATTCTGGAAGTCTTACTAGGATTTTTGACTATTGACCATACTAAAGACGGTGATCTCTCAATATCTGATTCCGCTTCATCCACATAATTTTTGAACACCTGCCATCATTTGTATTTCAACTCTCTTCCAGGGTCAAGAATACTTCGAATAGTATACATTCGTGTACATATTATACAACTTTTCATAAAATATATCCAATAATACATCAACATCTTAATGGTGCTCAACCCACGACCAGTTCGTATTTCCTAGCCTTCTCTTGACATAGGCGTAGTCGCAGCCTTTAAATTTACATCGAGCAAAATTAGGAGGTATGCAGGTGGCCAACAATATGAAAGTGATGCCCTCACATATAACCTTATTTGAATTAACTTGACGAGATGCTCTAATAATGGAGGAGATATCAATATTACGCGAAGTAATTAAGGATTTAGATGCAATCAGGACACCCTTTCCACTCCCATCCAGTCTACCATCCCTATAATCATTTGATGGGTTAATATCAAACAGCCCAGTATTGTATATTTTCTACTTTGACCAAGTTTCTGTGAAAATCAAAAATTCGTAATCCACCCACATCTAGGGAATCAAATAAAGTGTTTGCTTTGGTATCGGGACCTCGACCATTTTGATAGTATAAATTAAAGTCATTGAGTAAATCTGAATCAAAAGTGGGCGAACAATTGAAGTTATTCGTTACATTACCATTGTCGTGAGTTACTCCTCTTTCCGAAATATCTAAGCTGGCTACGAACCAAGAGGGGCTTTGGATTCGGCAATCTTCGGTTCCCCTTGTACTTCCTTCATTTTTATATTCGTCACCTGTCATTGTCACCGTTCGTTTAGTGAAGTCCTGAATTCCTTGTATCGACTTCTCCGTCGAGGAGTATGATCCTGAGCCAACGACTTTTCTGTAGTCGGAGTCTGCTGTACATGGGTTTCCTTCCATTTTAAATAGGTTTGCATAATATTCTGGGATATAAATTCCTCGTTGAATATTACTTTGATTGTCCGAGGTGGTCCGAGATTCTGTGGGGTTTTATCAGCCCTCTTGATTGACATGTTATTTGGATCATATGTGTTACAAAATGTGTTGAAGAATGTGTCCACTTCATTATTTCCCAACTCCTTGAGTCATATGAGTTTACGTGCAGCCAAAAAAAGGCATTTCGCTTGCTTAGAATCCTGTCAGAGATTTGGAAATCAACTTTCATTTACCTTGCAAAATTAGAAGGAAATCTTGTCACTGGGTGTCGAGATATAAGCTTCCAAAGTTGAGTAGAAACACATGGACTCTTATGGCAACGCGTGGATTTTTCTCTTCTTTACTCTGAAAAAATTATTCGTAGTGATAGGATCGACGTGAAAATCAAGTATAGTGTAATGTATGCCTCCAAAATGTAGTAAGCGAAGTTTCAGAAAGATTTTGTCGGCAGGAAAAATTTATTCAGGATTCAATTTGCAAATTCACGAAATTCGACACTTGTACTCGAGAACGATGGCAACCTCTTTCACGTCGCTCGCTTGTTGCGTTCAATTTTGATCGCGTGATGTTGGCAACGGATTCGAAATGCAATTCTTAATAATAGGGCACAGTTATACTAAAATGAAAACACGAAACCTCGCTCCAGCACGACCTTAATTCGAAACTCATATTTGTTTTTCAAAATTCAAAATGACGGACACAAAATGGCGGCTTCATTTTGTAAAAATCTTATGTCATGATTTTAGCCCATATTATATTTCGGAAAGAGGAAGCATTATCGCAGAGGAGTTCAGAAGTTTAAAATTCGATTGAGAAACTTCTCTAAATTTCCGGAAATTTATGGAAATTTTCGGTCATTTATGGTGATTTTAGATAGAGATATGGTAACTTATCATAAATTTCCTCAAATCGTATTCAAAAAATTTCCAGAAATTTATGAGGATCTTCGGTAATTCATACTAATTTTACAGGTAATTTATGGTATTTTATGATAAATAACCTAGAATTTAATTGGGAAATTTCCGGATTTATGAAAATTTTTGGTGATTTTTACTAATTTCGAAGGCGATTTATAGTAACTCAAGATAAATCACCTAAAATTCAAACTAAAAATTCCCATAGAAGTTTATTACATTTAGAACATTAATTTTCATGTCAATTGCAAGTAAACATAAAGTTTTATAATAATTCCCGTTATTGATTAAAAGTTTCTTAATACTTACTTTTATATATTGACAAGTAAGAAATGATTTGGTCAAAACATTCGACGACCAGGATTAGTATTTTGAGAAATTTCTTTGTGCAAAAGAGGCTTGGAAGCTCCCTCCTATTCCCTGTATGGCCCATGCGTCCAGCCCCTCGCTATGCGCTGCACCAGGCACGTGAATTGGTGCGCTGCACGCCTCAAAGAAAACGTTTCCAAAAGAAGACGGGCAAGCTAGGGCAGAAAATTTCAACGAAACTTTATTGGGGACACCTTCCCGTGTACAACACAGTAAGAATCGAAGCGGCCTGATGCGGACTAGAAAACTAATCCTATATTGAATTTCAGAATTTTTAGCGCGAAATATAAAAACGAGCGCGAGCCTCCAGACATCTTTAATAGACGCATGCATTATTATTTTCACTTCAAACTAGGACAGAAATATTCTCCCTAACTTAACAATTAAAATCCATGAGGTCAGGAAATACTGGTCAACTTACAATTGCCTTTTTCCGATACTTACATTTCAGTCGGACGCGCGAGACTTTTCAGCTGCGTAACAAGTGCTCGGCGGAATGTTAGACTCTGAGCATATACCTGGTCGAAACTGAAAAATATAAATATCTGCTCTTTTGGATTTCTCGACAGAAGTGCGCCTTCTACACGTACAGTAAATTTCAGCTCCATCGGAAAATGCCGATTTTCGAGGTTTTGATCAAAAATTTGTGATTTTGAACCACTGTGCGTTGGAAGAAAATTGAACTTTCTTGGATGGGATGGTTATGCCACTGTTCATTCGCAGTTGCAAGTTAATTAGCTTTTAGTTCAATTCGATCAACACCTTCTATCGTTTCCTCCGGTTTCATATCAAATAAATTAATCTTTTCAGAGAGCTTGCTGATCACAGTTTTTAAACTAGATGCTAAAGATTCTATCTTCTCGGCAATAAACTTGTCTGTTTTTGCTTTCATCTTCACGGTATGCTTTCGTAGAAGTTCGTATAGCTGAGTAAGAGTCGGGGCAGTGCTGAGTGCAGGTACCACTGCCGAAGTTGGTGAAAGAGATCTCGCAGATAGAATGATTCCACAGCAAATTTAGACATCCTCAAGTGCAAAATGGGCAAGAGACAGTCCAACACGAAACAACACGAAACACATCACGTAGGCAATCCGGAGAATTCTAAAATTAACCGAAAAGTTCAGCCAGTTTTAACGAAAATTCAGCCAGGCATCTCTTAGCCCCACTTATCTTGCCTCACCTTACTTTATTCAAAATACAGATGTTTTGTTGACGATTCGTGTTGAAAAAAAATGCGCTTTGCTAGAAATGCATTATTATTTAAAAAAATTTTTTTGTTTTGCAACTCAAAATCAACATCCTCAAATGATACCGAATCTTGTCCAACTGAAAATTCATCTTTTCTGATTCAAAATCAAACCAATCGCTAAAAATCTATCCTCCCTATTGAAAAGTCAACATTTCAGCTAGAAATATCAGCAACGTATTTATTATTATCATATTTTTTGCTCAAGGATTTCACTAATGCATAAAAAACTTTTCTCATGTTAGAAATACAACAAATGTTGGGGAATTGATTTTATCACTTAAAATCAACTTATTTTGGATAATTTGTACTCCTGGATGAGAATTCAGCAATGCTGCTAGAATATTAGACTGAATGCTTCAAAAGTGGAAATATCTCTCAAATCTGGGAGAACTATATGAGAAAGAACTTTTTCTGTTGGAGAATCCTATTTTTCAGTCGGAGATTCTAAATGTTAGTACAAAACTCCTCTTGGACGTAGAAAATGAACAATTTAGTTGGATATCAAGTTTTTGTAGAAAATTCAAATCTTCAGTTCAAAATTTCAAATGTTCTGATAGCAAATGCAATTTTCAATGGAAATTTATCTTGCGAAATTCACAATTTGTTTAAATATGAAGCTACATGAATGAAAATCCAACTATTCATATGAATAGCAAACTCGTCGAATCTTAATTAATTTCGTTGTTGTACATTTATGTGAAAACACCAACTTCTCTGTACACTATTTGTATTTGGAATGAACTGGAACATAGACTGTCTGATTTTTACCGATTTGGATGAATAATTATTGATGGATGCAGCATCAGCTGAGTCTGAGCCATGAAGCTGCTTTTATTCCAAGATGTTCAATATTTTAATTCATTATTTTCCATTCATTAATATATATTGATCATTAGGAGATATGTTGGTAGAACCTGTACATTGCAACAGAAAGAAGCTTCAGGGGGATTATACCAACGCTCGTTTGTTTAGTTATCTATGAGATCATATACTTTTGTCCCTCCTGACGGTTTGAATCTCAGATCAGTCTCTTATTGCTGTAAATTGGGGTTAACTTGATCATTCCTTGATAGTTTTATGGTGAAAGTCATCGTTTCTAAAGATCTACTTTGGAGTATGAACTTGGAATACATGTGCGAGGAGCTCACAGCGACCCCATGGCTCTATAAGAGAGTCAACGAGAAAAGATAGGGCAACTAGCTGGCTAGCCGCTGGCTGTGGACAGGCCAAAACACTCATGGGCTTTAACAGGCACAAGAAAGGGCTCAAAGAAAGTCCGCTCTGTCGTACGTGTGGTAGGAATAATGACACTGTGTGTCAGACATATTGGCCAAAAGCGTGACTGCGGTCCTCACCTTGTGGAGAGGGCTCTGCTATCAGGCTAAGGCCTACATAACGACGCAATGGTAATAAATAAGTATCAAGAGCTCCGAGGGTCGTAATAAAAATAATATTTATAATAATATTAATAAAATTCATATTTATATTCTTTCTATCTCATTCTCTTCCCATGAATTTTGATAATACTTCCCTTTTTATTACTTTTCACGTATTGCCCATTCCGGGCGTCGGAATCCCCTGTTTTTCCAAGCGACATACCCGTGGTCTCACTGCACCAGTTCGAGATCCACATTGAAGCCGGATCTTTTAAATACGTGCGGATCTCGCAGTTACCATCTCACCAGTCCTTGCAATCGGTACACTGATAAATTCTGGTGTACCGCGCGAGAGGAAGTGAACTTAACGCTTTACTTCCAATCGATCCCACATTATTCACCTGCCCTTTTAAGGGCGATCAAAAATGTCTGAAAACTCTTCTTCTCCACTCTCTTCTACCACGTTCCATTGTCCTAACCCAGAGAATCTTATCTCCACTAAAGTTATCTCTTTAGTTTCCAATCTTCGGAAAAATCTTGCCTCTTGCGGAGCAGTACTTGCTTCCAAAAATCCCTCGAATTCGATTACTCCTACTCTGACCGATGGTTCAGAATCCATAGAAATTGGCGAATCCCTATCAACCTCTAATCGCTTGCCCCAAGACTCTTCCGACATTGTATCCGTGAAATCCAACCGCTCAGAGCGTAGACGCATTTTGAGTCCAGCCAAATAGGCTCCCTTTCTCAATCCGACGATGAGTTCATCTTCTTGTACTCATCCGACGACGAAGAGACCTCTCACAAGAAAAGGAGGCCTCCTACTATCTGCATCCTACGTAAGGACCTATGGCCGAGAATTCATGCGGGTCTTCTAAAAGCAGATATCCCCATCCGATCTGCCAAAAACACTCCTGACGCTGTAGTCGTCGACCCCCTTACTGTCGGCAGCTTTTGCGCTATCACACAAAATCTGGACGAGCAGAAAATAAATCCAACCACAAATCAGCTCCAACAAGACAAACACCTTGTCGTTGTCATTAGAGGTGTAATCAAATCCTTGTCTAAAGAATTCATCCTTGAAGAACTTAAGACAAAAATTTCCTCCGTCAAGCGAGTTAATCGCATGAAGAAGGGGGACACAATCTGGCCTCTAGTCACCGTACATCTGGACCCTTCTGCTCCTTCAGCCAAGTTCATATTCGACATTAAGCATATTGCTGGCCTCAGCGTTCAAGTTGAAGCTAAGAGGAAATCTAACCTTATTCCTCAATGCCGTCGCTGCCTTGAATTTTCCCACGGCAAACTACTGCCATGCTCTCTTTTCCTGCGCCTTCTGCGCACGTAGCCACGCCACTGCTGCTTGCAACATGGGCCACCAAAAAGATGCCGCTCCATCTTGTGCCCATTGTAAAGGCCCTCACTGGGTCACCTTCCAAGGGTGCTCGAAAGTCCCTCCGACAACTGGCACCAAGCCGATCGCAACTCACCATACTCCTAATCCAAAACTCACTGCAAACCCTTCTCCTCCTAAACCCCGTACTGCATCAAATCCCGTTACCTCCCAGCGCTCCTTCGCTGACGTAATCTCAGCTCGTCCTCCTCCCAAAGTCCAAATCCATCCTCGATCCTCCGATCCTCTACAGAATCCGCAACTTCAGCAACTTTTTCGGGACCTTATCTCCATCTTCGCTGTGGCCTTCCAGCAGCCAACCCCTCAGTGCTCATAAGAATGAACTTTCTATTTTGACCGGGAATGCTTACAGCGTCTCGGTCCCGGAACGATTAGAACTGTCTCTACTTCTTAGCGACGAATGAATTGACGTTGCCTGCATTACTGAGACTCATCTCAATCCCGATGAGAACCTCTATATTCCCGATTTCTTTGTCTACAGGAAAGATCGTCTTTCTTCTAAAGGTTGTGGTGTAGCGCTTTTTGTTCGAAACTCTCTCCGCCACTTAGCCATCAGCACAAACTTTCCTCCATGCGAAATAATTGGAGTCGAGATTCACCTCGCCTCAGGTCTTCTTCGCAACTCTGGTTGCTACCGATCTTAACGCCAAACACAGGGCCTGGGGTTGTCTCAAAAATAACTCAAAAGGTAAATGCCCTTCTCAAAACTGCGACTCGCCATAACCTAACCATTGAGGCTCTCTCAGTAACACACATTTCCCTAGCTCTTCTAAACATCAACCCGACATTTTCTTAACAAACAACATAGTCTTTGACAGTGACCCCCGATCTCTTTCAGAACTTAGTTCTGACCATAACCCAGTAATGCTAGACTTGTCCGGTACTCCTGATCTCTCACCTCCCACAGAATCAAAAATTGATTATCTCCATCTCAAATACATTCTTGAATCTTCCACTCTCAAATGCTGCTAAATCCAATCTACTTTCTATCTGGATGCAGCTGTTGAAGCTCTGACGAAAGACATCCAAAACTCTGTCCAACTCGCCACCTCAACAAATTGCACTCCGGCTCGTAGACCAAAAATTTTGTCTGACACCCACGTTCTTGTTCATGAGAAAAACCAAGTACGAAAACATTGGCAGTCCTACCGGAACCTAAACAGCGCCAGCGTCTCAACTTTTTTCAGAGACAAATAAAAACTGCCCTTCATACTGTTTACACACTGTTGCAAGTTATGCAAGCAAAACTTTTGACAGCTTTGGAAGGCCCTGCTTTCTCGTCTTACAGCAATAACTGAGTCATCTGTTTCTTATTCTTCCATGTTTCGCTTTATGCGCGAGTGTCCTTGCAGTATTACTGTCTGGGACCACTAATTTCGAAGTCCTTATTTTCTTTTTTGGTTCATAACCTGCCAGGTTGATAACCAGTCGAGGAAGGGTTTTAGTCGGTAGGCGTCACAGTCAATCTGACACTATCCTCTTTTCCAGGGTGTCTTTTGAAGATTTTCCCTCCTCGACCCCTTCAAAAAAAAAAAAAAATCAGTAACCATCTACGCACTCAGCCTCATCACGCTGCTGTCTAGCAGATACATAATAGACCAGAAACGAGTCTCTTTCACTGCGATTCCCTGCGCCTCGTACATTGACAAGAATGACCTCTTTTTTCCATGAAACATTTTTTTCATTTTTCCTTACTTTAGGATTACTGTCAATTTTAATAACTGAGGCAAGTCGTTTCCTCAACATGTTCATATGAAAGTGGTCTCAACGGGCGTGATGTCCGCCTTTTTTTAGGTATACAAAAATCATCCGCAACGTGGCCATCTAAAACTGGTTTCAATGACAAGTGATTTCGACATCTTCAAGTATACAGAATATCAATCTCATCGTGCCTCTTTGAAATTGTTCTCGATGGGGAACGATTTCGTCTTCTTTATGTATACAAAAATCAACTTCGACGTGGCCCTTCAAAAGTGATCTCAACGGGGTGTGATTTTCGCCCTCTTTAGGCATACAAAAATCAACCCCAACAATTGAACGTCGAGACAATGGAACCCATCGTGACCAGCTCACGCCCAAGGATCACCTGGCTCAAAACGCTGACTGCCACGATTACCTCGCCGACCGAAACCGCGCATCCAAAGTACCTAGAAAAAAAAGTGTCATTCCCTATTCCAGGTCTCGAGAAGTGTTGTTTCCAGGCCGCGAGTGAACCATGTGAACCGTACACTTCCAACCCAGACAACGCTGTCTCGTCCTCACGCATATGTCTCCATTTGCATGTAATACGGTATAATGTGAACAACATAAAGAGATTACTGGAACATTAAAATATCGCTCAGAGCGATTTGGAAACATTTTTCGAATTTACCCTGAGAGATATTGGAAAACATTCCTGAGTTCAGACCCATTCCTAAGACCTATATCTGAATTTGTATATTATACTTAGTTTTGAGGTTACAATACACAGAAGTTCGAGGCGGCATCCCAGGAATAAATAACTTCACGAATTTAGAAGAGATTCAGTTGAGATTTCCGTTGCGATTCCGGAAAATCTCCTAGAATATTTGGAAAATTCCTGAAAATTTCCTCGATTCCCCTAAAATATCCTCGAATTCTGTTGATAAGAAAAAACCCTTCCAAAACTTCCGAAATCTGAAGTAACTCTTGAGACCAAATAGAGTTTCAGAACTTTTGTTCAAAATCTTAGAATATATAAAAGCCTCCTCAAATCCTTAGAATTGCTCGACGCAGCTTATACTTTCTGCTAAAAGTTAACGCACAAGCAATGAAGAGATAATTAAAATTGTACTTCACGGCTTCATAATCATTTTCCTTAGTACAATTGAGATTCCTCAGGTATATGAAGAATGCGGAAGAAATGTTTCTCTTTTACACAATTTGACCCTCTTAGGAAGAAACCATTCCTGCCATATCCTTATATACTATACATTTTTCAAAGGGGTTAAGGAGTATGATGATAAATAACAAATCAGAAATTTATTCTATTATTTATTGATTCATAATAATGTTTCTAATTCCTTATTGAGTCAGTTTTGATTCTTTCGAATATTTAATGAACACTGATATATGTTTCCGTAGCGTGAGACCAGAATTGGTCTAGCAGGACTTTCCCACTTATTACATACATTTTTCAGTTGGGATTCCAACGATTTTTCGACATACCAAGGCCCGTTCGGGCTTCTGACAACAACTGCCTGCAGTATCAACTATTCCAGTGCAGGAACGTAGGTAATTATCACAATCCGCATTTACATAATTAGTGTTAATAATGCTGCAAATATGGTAACAGTTGATTTTGAAGATAGCATCTCCGTTATCTGTAAATAATAACAAATACAAGTTCACTTAGGTTCACGATTAGTAGATAGAATTTTCATTCAACTCACGTTGTAGGTTGTATCACAATCGACTAATTGAAGGTCCGATTTTTTTCAAATCGATATGCTTATTTCCTTGCTACAGTTCTACAGTGCTACAGTTCTGGATTGAGTAAACTTATGTTCTCCATATTTATACAATTCTACAACGTGCCTCTCGTCACGATTTTTTCGGGGAAGAAAATATCGAAACTGTGAAATAGACTGTTTTGCCCTTTTAGCTATGCATCTTTTCTCGCATTTGAAAAAGGGAACGTGAGTCTTTCACGATTTATCGGGTACTTGAGAATTTTCGGAAAACAATTCTATCGATTTTTTTATATTTTAGCAATATCTTAAGGTGACGAACTTTCATGCGATGAATACGGTTATTTCCTCAAGAATCCTTACAATGACTATGGTTGAAAAACTACAAATTCATCCATTTTTCGAAGTTCCCACCTTCAAAATGACAATTTCTAATATTTTCATGTCCATGTTCTTTAAAACAGTAATATCAGGTATGGGAAGAAATCTGAGGAAATAATTGAGTGGATTTTTTCTCCAGATAGAATGCAATCTACCCTTTTTTCTGAAGATTCCAGAAATGGAAGATTCTTGCTAAGTTTAGGCAAAATTGGTTAATATTTGGAAGCTCAATAAGGATCCCTAATATCCTATAGAATAGAACGGATAATCCCGGTCTTTAAATACAAAAGGTCCAGATTTCTTTGGATAAGCTCAGTGTAGCGATATTGCAAACTCAGTCGCTCGCCATCGATGACTTCTGCGCATGCGTTACTTCCAAACTTCCAAACGTTAGACCGTAAGGGCGTGGGCATAAGGTCTACGGTTTGGAAGTATAAAAGTAACGCATGCGCAGGAGTCATCGACGGCGAGCGACTGAGCTTGCAATATCGCCACACTGGATAAGCTTAGCTTGCGGTTTACCTTCAGGATTCTTGAGAGAGTCTTCTCTGAAGACTATGAATATTGCCAAAGCAAAAGAAGAGCAGCATAATAAATAAGGACTCTACGAGAGCACCCAAATCGTATGAGGCTCTCAACTGTGGTGGGGATTGCAAAATTCCTATGGAGGTAGTTCGTACATTTTTCCATATTTTTGAGAGCTTTTCTACCAAATATAGAAATAATTGGAAAATCACCCAATATTTTAGTACCTCCAAAAAAAGGTGATTCAATTTGATAGAACTCCTACCGTTCAAAAACAACCTGATATTTTCTTTTCCATTTATAGAATTTTCGCTTGAAATAATGGAGATGAAAAACAAAGATCATAGAAACTATTTTAGTGACAAAAACGGAAGAGGAGCATTCGAAAGTGCGTATAAATGTTCCAAGATTATTTGCATAGTTTATTGTTTGCTGAATTTTATGAGAAAAATTTACGACTCTGGAATAGATAATGCTTTTCCTGAGAAACGTTAACTCATCCTTCATTTGCCAAATATTATTGGGAGTTTTTATTGACTCTTTGGCAAATTATTCATAAACCAAGTGGATTTGTTTTTACATCAGAATTTCTGACTATGGCATGAGAAATAAATCGAAAATCGACCCGAAAATTTGTTATATCCAAGGAATCTGATGATACAGATAGAATTGTACCATCAAAGCACTTGGAAATCGAATGGAATCCGTTATACTGCCTTTAAATCTGTCGAAATATCCCATTATATTAAGTTTAAAATAAAACACTCTTGCATCTTATAAAATTGAAGGAAATTCTATAAAACCAAACGCGATAAATTACTAAGAATCATAGAGATTCCCTTAAATCGCGTAACAATTTTTCAATTGTATGGAAATTTTGTGTAATGTTTAATCCCATGGAGAAATTTACGATTGGGCCAATACTGGGCCAAGATCGGTTGCCGTCCTTCGACCGTCGGAAGCCAACCGTCGGCCGTGTATTGGCATGATAAAACTGAATGTGCTTGGGCCAGGCTTGTTTGCCAGAATAGGGCCAATCTTGTTTGCCAGGATAGGGCCAATCTTGTTTGCCAGGATAGGGCCAATCTTGTTTGCCAGGATAGAGCCAGGCTTGTTTGCCAGCATAGGGCCAAGCTTCTTCGCTAGGACTGGGCCAGTCTGGCATGCCTGTCAATTTCCTATACATAATTTTGCTCGCGAAGAATAAGTAATAAAGCAAAAAAGTCCAACTCAAACTGTGTTTATTCAGAAGAAGTATAAGAAAGTGAGGAGATAACAGTAACAAAATATTCCATTTATATCATAGTAACATCAGAAAACTTTGAATGATATATTATTTATTTTGATTATTATGCTCCGCCCTTCCACCTTCCTGATCAGCAGCTTGTGACAACCAACGGCTTTTTTTTTGAAAACATGTCTTTTTCTGTTTCTCTGAATTGTGCTACGAAATTTTCTGTAACAAAAATGTAAAAATAAGTTTATTGCTAATTTGAAGTTTTTTCTTTCGAAAAATTGTGAAATATTGTGTATTTATTAGAATAGAATTACATTTTCGCCATTTAAACTCCAACTTAAAAGTAATATTCATGTCAATAATTTGCTGTATCATATATATGAAATTGATTACTTTATAAAATTTGGTGGTTTAAATTAGAGAAAAGAATAAAAAACATAGAACATTACATGAAAATCTCCTATAATTAGAAGAACAAATACAAATGGTTTATTATCAAATATAAACAAACGAATTCGATACAATTTATCATTATTGATAACAAAAGTTTTTTTGTACCATCCAAAAATTTGCTGGTCAATCCTCATTGAAAATCATATAAAAATTTTGAGGTATAAGGTTTCAAATACAATTTTTTTTCAAAACTCTATCAGTCATACGCATCACACTCTGACAGAATCTCTACTTCATATTCTTCCTACTTCTTGAGGCATGGTTTTAAAAAGCACACAACCACGTAACATGTATTTTCTAGAAATCTGTGAAACTAAAATAGATAAGTAATCAATTTATTATTGGAAAAAATACAAACAGTTTACGCATACAAACAAGTTCAATATTTTATAAGCATTCTTCCAAATCAATAATTATAACAAATTGAAATGATTGAAGAATTCATAATTGAACCAAGATTGGAATTTTCAATGAAATTTTTTTAAACAATGAAATAATAATTATAATATCATTATACTTTATTAATCGTCAGATTTCAAATTGTTCCATTCGACCATACAAACTAAAGAATTAAACAATACTATATTAGGTCCAAAACGATAAGATTTAGTTACGATCGATGTTGCTGATCCATAATGATGTTGACTCGTCTGAGGAATTGATGTCTAAAGTAAATCATCGAACATCGAAAAATGAAGATTCTTTAATGTATCAATTCCTAAGACGAATCAACATCATTATGGATCAACAACATCGATCGTAACTAAGACTTTTTGCGAATCTATTTGATTATCCCAAAATTCGTTAAAACTTATCCGAATTCTCATTCATCATTCATTTTAATGATACAAATCTTGAAAAATCTAATAGTTTTTAGCAGAATCCCTTGTACTCCTCCGAAATACTCGATGCTCTTATTCATTCCTTATGTTCTATGTTTTTATAACTTCATATAAACTTATTTCGGAACATTTCTTCCCTTTTTGTAGGCTTCTCATTTTACTCATATGAATAAGTATTCACAAAACCGATATTCACATGAACTCCTAATATTTTGAATATTTGAGGACTAGTTAGTGATTAGTTAGTTTTTGAACTAAAAATTCACCGAAGCCGGTCTCTTTTACAGATTCAGGTATCGATGCTTTCGTTGTTTTCAACGTTCTGATTTCGAATCTCTCAGGAGTCAGGCTGCTTCTTGGCGTAGTGAGTGACGCGGACCTCTTTGCCCAGAAAAGAAAGCTTCGACCCTACTTGGCTAGGTAAGTGCCTCCGGCGTGCTCATCGCGTGTCTCGTGCTGTGCAGCCGATCATAGTTTGTCGAGAGCGGTAGAGAAGTTTCCTTGCCTAAGGTTTTCCACATTTTGTCTAGTTTTTCTAGAAATTCAATTTTTTAATTGAAAATTTTATTTTTTACGATTGAAACAAAAACTACGCGTCCAATGGGAAAAATTATAAAAAATTTGTAGATATCTTTCGGGTGAATAACTTTTCTCTATCGATCTTCTGTGTTAGCCTTAGTCATTTTTTCAGGAATTTTATTATTTCACTTTTATGATTATTTTTCCTGAATGGATTGAATTCATTTTATGGTTTTTCATAAATGAAGCAGAAACTACTTTTCCTATCAAAAAGTTAATTTGATTTGTAGACTTTTTTTTGGTGCACAAGTTTAGTTCATTTATATTTTCCCGTAATTTGCATATTTTGACCGAAAAGTGAATCCCTATTTTTCATTATTATTTTTTGCGATCAAAATAGGAATTTTCGATTTTTTGAGAAACTTTAAAAATCTTCCGTTATTTGGCTAAAAGTGCTGATTTTCTTATACGTTTTTGAATCTTGAAAATACCACAACTCTGACAATTGTGTTTTAATCAAGAAGAATGATTAGGATATATTATTCCGCTTTCCACGTGCTTCAACAAATTGCGCTTACAATTTTCGAGTCTTAGAAAAAGAAGTTCAAAAAAAATTTTTTTAATGCTCCTCCTCTCTTATTCTTCATAAAAAATAGCTGTTTGACTAACTTGACCTGTCTTTTTGATTCCCTAGAATGTGTGCTAAAGTGCAATCCAAACCGATTAGTTTTTGAAAAGTTATTGAGTATACAGACGACAACGACGACGGCGACAACGACGACGGCGACAACGACGACAAAACGACAAGAGACAGACACCAACGTGAAAACTACATTATGATGAGAATGTAAAAAGGTTGCTTGGAGTAAAGTGTTGAAGTTTCTTAAGCTAAATGCAATTTCACTCAATAGTCATGATTTTTTATTTTTCGTGCAAAATGTGTCAAAAACTCAAGAATGATTTTTAATTAGCTTCACAGATTCCAAGAACATATAAAGTTATGAGATGTAAATGATCATTTATATTTTCTGTTGTCTGCTAAGAAAATAAAATATAAGCATCACAATTGGAAACCATATTCTCTACAGAAGCGCGCATTTGGTTATTTTTTATGCGTTCGATAATTCTTCAAACTGCTGTACGCTGTGAAACCTTATCTCCCTATCTTGAAACAAAGAAAGAAGCTTTAAGTTGATGACATTTCACTCCGAGACACCCCGCAAATATGTTTTTTTGTCTATAGCTTCATAGAATCGTTCCGACAGTTTAGTTGCAAGCTTATAGGAACATACAGAATATCCACACCACCAATTAATTATTCCGATCTATAACTGAAGCTAGAACATCGGCTCATTTTGTGTAACAGGGAAAATTCTGAAAAAACATTCGTCTTCCTTGATACTACTCATAACGTAGGTCAATGAATACCAATATCTAAATGAAACTGTAGGTCACGTTCGGTTTTCAGGAGACCCACTCTCATTTTTTGAAGCGTCTTAGCCTGTGTCGATCGAAGAATCCTCACTAAATTTATGATAAGAATATTGTGTATGTTGGCTGATTGTAAACGCCTACCTATCCTGCTACCGATTTACAAAATAATTACTTACATTTAGAGGTATCGTCCTGAGAATGTGATGAAAAGCTGATTATCAGGCCGGAAATATTATTTCAAGGTTCGACTTTCTCCATCTATACGAGCGATAAATATTGAAGATTCGAAATATGTTTATAAGTGTTCGTGAGTCTGTCCTTACCACAAGGGTATGCCACGCCACTCATTGTATCCTATTGGCATTTTAAACTTGCGATGCGATATCTGGTGGCCACCAAGCATACTATTCGAAATGGCTGCCCACAGGAATCTGTATAAGTATCTATACCATAGTTTGCATGTGCTCTTTGCATTTAACAACTCAATTATATTTTTTTTTGAATGAACAGATAATTTTTAACATATTTCCAAACATCTTCTAAGTTTCTTTCAATATTCAAAGTGTGAATATAAGTGCGCGTGAATGCAATTTTCTACAAAACATAGAAAAGTAAATAATACAGGTGGCTGCTGCTGTGTTGCCAACTGCAACTACAAAAAAAGTAGCAATAGATTTATTTCAAGTTTCCACAAAGTGCCCAAATGTGGAAAAGCCAGTGTCAACATTAAAAATGATGCTGGACAAATAGTGTCAGTAGACAAACGCTCAGAATGCCTAATTGAGAACCCTTTGCCCTCAACCATATTTCTAGATGATATGCAATAAGCCTTTTGGTAAGCTCAGTCCCCCCGAGCAGCCATCTTTGTTTTGATGCCGCAGCGCCACTGACCCGCGGTGGTCGTTTTCTTTGCCAATAGACAGTCGGTTCCCAACTTGAATCAGCGGGAAAAATGTGAAACTAAGGCGCTGATTGCATTTCGGCAAATTTCTCATTTGAATTCGAATTTTCGAGAGAAGAACAGTGTCAAATCCACAAAATGGCTACGTCTGTAGTACATAGTTTGACATTCTATTGTATTTATTCACGTGAAATATTTATGATGTAGATTATAGGTAATAAACAGTGATCTGTGATGAAAGTGTATCAAGCGAAAAGTGATTTATCATATTATGTTACAAGAATCAAGAGTTTGAACTATGGAACGTCATCATTGCATTGTATTAAATTGACAATCAAATTAAAAACAGAAGATCAAAAAAACAAGGAATTCGGATACTCAGGGTGGTGACACGAACGGGAAACCGAGAAATTACCGTGAATTTTATTGATCGGGATAAAACCAGGAGGTTCACTGTAAATAACCGGGAGTTTCACAGTTAAAATACGAATTATATTGTTACAAATTAAAAAGAGATTTTATCATTCCATTGAAAGGATGTACATTCCTTTAGTCTGATTATACATTTTTTAAAATATATATATACTTTATTAGAGACATAATTTTTATTTTCTTCCATTATAAAAAAAAACTTTTGCCAATGTTTTACTCTGTGAGTTTTTGAAGCCAAATCAAGTTTGATATTCGAATTGATGAGCGCTCAAGCACTTGAAAGAATTGTCTTCTCTATTTTTCCAGAAAAATATATTTAACCCGTTTCATTTGCATACTTCTCATTTATATGACTTGGGATAGGGATTTTTGGTATTGAACGGACACTTTTTAAAATAATGACAATTTGGATTTAGAAGAGAGGAATTTAAAAAATCGGTCTTACAATTTAAAATTCGCCGTTTCCAAGTCCTCTCTTCCTAATTCCCAATGAAGAAATTTCTTCAAGAAGTTTTTAGAGTAGAAATAGTATTCCGCAGATGACATATTTCTAAATTATAATGGAAAACTTATTTATATTGTTCATTGCGAATTCGTCCTTTTCTTGTAGAAAAATCAACTACTTGGTTGAATGTTGAATTCTTTTGTTGGAAATTAAATTTTTTTGTTGCGGGTGCACTATTCTAATACAAAATTTACATCTGGTCAAAAATGTAACTATTTCTTTGAAAATCAATAATCTTTTTTTGGTGAAAGTTCGAGTACTTATTTGAACATTGACTTCAAAAGAATTAAACTATTTCTTTCAGAATTTATATACTTTGAGGAAAATTCGTCTTTTTTGTCAAAAATTGATCTTTATCGTTGGAAATTAATCTTTTTCGTGTAAAATACATCTATTCCACTTAAAGATTCATAATTTTACCTGAAAATTGATCAGTCTGGTTGAAAATCAATTTTATCAACTGAAAATTCAACAATTTGAATGAAATTTTGTCTTTCTGAATTGAAAATGCAATTGTTTCGTCGAAAATTCATAGATTTTATTGAGAGATCTATTTTTTGGTGGAAAATGATTTTTTCCTTCAAAAGTCAATTCTCTTGTTTAAAAAATCTCGATTACCGTTAATAGTTCGAGTTATACAGTCAAATATTTTTTATTTTAGTCAGAACGACATCTTGTGGAAAACACTTATGTTTGGTGAAAACATTAATTTTTGAAATCAAATTGTTACTTTTCCATTTCTGTTTAAAGATGATTATTCTTATGTTTCGAAATTCAACTATTTTATTGAAAAATGGTATTTTTTGGTTGAAAATTAATATCTACTCGAAATGTTAACCATCCCAGTTGAAAATTTGTCTTTCTGATTTGAAATTCAACTAATAAAATTGGGAATTTATCATTTTTGTAAAAAATGTAAGAAATTTTTCGGAAGTTTGTTTTTCTTTCATGACAACTTTCTTTTTTTATTCTTGTTACAAGCAATTTATTTTTCAAACGGAAAATTTACCCTATTCAAATTGAAAATTTCCTAGTTTTAGATGAAAATTCATTTGTTTGCTTGAACATCAATTTTTTCGTATTCAAATTTTAGTTTATGTTTGAAAATTCAACTCTTTCAGTTGAAGGTTCTTCATTTTAGCGGAAACTCTCTTGTATTGTTTGAAATTTGTTTTTCGAACTAAAAAAGTTACTGCTCTATTCGTGGTTGGAAAAAAATTATTTTTTGGTAAAAAATTAATCTTTTGATTTGGAAACTAATGTCCTCATTTAGATATTCACATTCATGGTTAAAAATTGAAGAGCTTCAGTTAATTTTTCACCATTTTAGTTGAAAATTTATCTTCCTGGTTTGAAGTATAACTGTTTCAGTTGAAGATTCATAACGCTGTATGGAAATTTATCGCTTCGGCTCAAAAATCAGCTATCTTGTTCGTAATCAGTTTTTTTCTTTGTTACCGTTGATTGACTTTTGTCATTTGTCAGTTAAATTGTTCCGATTTTTGTAAATAAATGATATGCTTTTGTGGAAAGTTTTAGTATTTTTTTCAAAATTATTTAATTTTGCAATGTTTGATCTGTTGTGTTAAAAGATGTTTAGAATGATAGTCCTGAATTAAAATGAATGTTTGCGTTTTGCGACGAACATGAATATGTTACTTGTAGTTGACTAGGAAAATTCGGAAAATTTACCGAGGAAAAACCGTGAAAAACCGAAAAATGACCGGTAATTTGAAATCGTACGCCAAATCGCCAACCTGATCCTAATATGGGAATTTCGAAAAAAGACAAAGATGAGAAAGAGATTTATTTCTTTACCGTTTCAAAAAAATGTATTCCGTCGTGGCAAAAGTGATAAATTGGGGGAATTTCGAAGTGAAACAGTTTATTATTTCTGAAAAAATTAGAAGATATCGTTCGATTCTTATTTGATATTCAAATGAACAATTAGGCGAAAGACGATCAGCGCCGCAGTTTCACATTTCTTCCGCAGAGACAAGTTGGGAACTATAATCACGATAATCGTAACAGCCTCCTGCCTAACCTACATAATTCTTTTCTTTTCACTGGCGCTCTAATTTCGTGATTGAAAAGAGAAGACTGTTCTTTCCCGGTATTTTCATCTGTCGTGCATCCGCAAACTAATACAAATAATAATCATACATAATTACAAATATTCAACATGTTATATAGTTATTTATGAATATTTTTGATGATTGTTTGAATGATGGATATCAATAAAATTGCACTCTTTATTTTTTCAGATAACAAGAATGCTAACTTCGAAACAACTGGTCACTATACTTGTGATAATATGGGCGATAATTCGAGGCGCGAATGCGGAAAACTGCAATAAATTCACAATGACCTGCACTGGAGCTATCGGAACCAGAGGCAGTTGCTGTGATCCCCCTGGGCAGCCACTGGTATGCAACAGAGTTCCCGGCATCGCTCCCCTTGATCGAACATGTCAGGTGGATAAAAAAAAGGCTGCAAGTCGCAAATAACTTTTATTCGTGCAGCACCAAAACACACAAGATACTTAGAAAATGACGAACGCTAATCGTAACTTGTCAATCATGAAGATGGAATATTTATAATAAATTATCATATCAGCAAATTGAATTCTGCTTCTCAATTCATTTCTTCACTGCTTCATCCCTTTCTAATTTGAGTGGGTATGTAAAATGTCAATCTGTTATCTTTGATGAATAATCCAAGCAACATTAGGTGAATATGTCAAGACAAGGAAGCCGATTACTGCAGGAGCTGAAATTGTTGGATCAAAAAGTAACAATACTACAGCGAATCTCAACTTATTAGGTAAACAATCTGCCTGTTGCAGTTTAGGCGAACCTCAGGGATGCGGCTGCCCAATTTCGCGCCTTGCGCTTGATTATTCGTTCTACTCCCGCTTCGCGGTCGGATATTAATTTCTTGCACCAAGAATTTGCTTCCATTCGTTTATTTAATTAGTTAATCTAACACATTCGTGGATGTTTCAATGGCTAATTATTTATCTTTCTAGAGAACAGAATGTACTTAAGAACAAAATTATAGCAACAAGCACTGATCGATAGATGTTACATGCCGATATGACACACAATGTGACGAAGTTGTTCGCCTTGGAAATACCAGGGGGGTGACACGAATTTCGCTTTTGCATTGGAAGCGCGTGTCAGTTTTGTGAAGAGCGGCGGGTCGTGAAACATTGGCGCCACCTCTGCCACGCCCGGTCTTTCCGCTGTCTATTATTGTTTTGCATATGACAGTTCGTGAAAAACCATAATTCTATCGTATATTTACCGTATTTGATTGAGTACCGGATATATTTGCAATAAAAATGGGAGGAATGACTTAACCCGCTCAAACGGAGTAAGAAAAGTATTTTTCTCCGTTTCGAAAAATGATGTTGAACGTTGGCAACATGCAATTAGGCGGGACAAAAAGGATTTCATTGTTAAACCTAGACAAGCGGTGTGTGAAAATCACTTTTTGAAGGATGAAATAATCTGGGAAAAAGAAGTTTTAGCTCCTGATGGATCGGTGATGGCAGTAAGTATTATGATTCGTTCACACCTGTACACTGACGTCCTTTAACCCAAAATAATCGAATGGCTATGACCGTTTTATGACTATATTGATTTTCGAATTTAAATATTCTTCTTATTAACCAACATTAAGAATGTTGTGATCATGGTGATAGTGTATAAATTGTTAAATTATAGTTTGGATAGTTTAAACATTTTATGAATATTTAAAGACCCTTACTTTTCTTGAGAAAAATGTACAAGTATGTTAATGACAGTTCCGAACTAAGCTAAGTTTTGACAATTATCTACAATTACAATTGTTTATTATTAAGTTCAAGTATTAAAATAATTTTTGATTGTAAAATAATGATTTCTTGGAGTCAGAATTGTACAAGAAACCCAAATTGGATCCGGGGGTTTTGCCATAATAATTTCCAAACTGCCCTGAGATTGGTTTGATTCTCAATGATTTGCAAAGTAATACAGTATTTTCATTCCCACGTTCCACGCGTGCAAGCAATGTTTTAGCCTTCATAATAAAACAATATTTGCTAGTTTGATTGAGAGAATTTGTCAAACGAACAATGTCGGATGTCCAAAAGGATAATTTTGCGAAAAAGAAAGTGGCAAAGTTTTGGAGAACGTAGTTTTGCTTAATTGTGTGACATTAATAAATTATTATGTTGTGCCCACATAATAATTTCTATACTTTTATTTCAGAAAATGTATTTGTAAATAATTAAAATATATATGAAATTATTTAAATAAATCAATGTATATATATATATATATATATACTCCTACTGTCCCACCTTCGGATCTTTTCGGTCCATTGTTTGTAAAAAATGTATATCTTCACATGTAATCGAATTTTTAAATAAAAAAATTACCAGAAGTACAGTAAAGTTAATAATTTTGGCACATGAAATCTTCCCAGCCGTTTAACGATTAATAGAATATACTCAATTCAAAAATTATTGTTTTTATGATTTTTTGTTTATTTGCATCATAATGTAATAATAAATTGAGATCATTCACGTCATCAAAGTTTCATTTATAATAATGAAAAAAAATTTTATATTAATATTTCAGAATATTAGGTTTATTTATTTTCAACTTGAGAGACTTAATCTTTATACATTTCACTAACTTCATCATTTATAACCTTAAAAACCAACATTTCCAGTGAATTTAATATAAATTTTTCGATCCCCAATACTTTTTCAATCATAAAAATAGTCCATCTCCGCTTCATTTGAGTCCAAAGTTTTTGAAATGATCCAAAAACGTCCAAAACATCACAAAACTGCGAAAAATATTAAATCTGCCATTATTCTAACAAGCTTCCATTCAAATCTAAGGCGTCACGCTAGTGGCGCCAATGTTTCAATTTCCGCCGTCCTTCACAAAACTGACACGGCACATTTGTATGGCGAGTCACCCCCCTGGAAATACCTAGGTGCGTTTCACTCTGAATTCAAGTAGTACCGTATGGACTTTGTTAAACGTTGCTCGCCGATTCGTCCGATTTAAACGCTCAACACGCTGTGGGACCGCGTGAACTCCGCCCGTCAAAGCCCGTCACGTAAACGATATTGAATTCTTACCTTTCGCTGACGATTCTTAACGTAGAAAATACTGAATTATGAATAAATAAATAAATTGAATATCAGAACTTTATCAATTATTTTTCATCAGTAATTGTTAACAAGATATTCCTCGTTTTATTATTACTATCAGATCTAGTTGAACACGTTCAATTGATGAAATAGTTTCAAGTAGGAACTATAAAAAAACACCACATCATGCACATTTGCAAATTATTTATTATGGTAACGTCTGAATTTGGGTAGTGAGACGTTTTTTCCACTAAATCTTTTCAAGTCAGTTCCTTCCACTGAACATTTTTTCTATCGGAGATTTTTTCCACTGACCTTTTTTTCACAGGAAATTTTTTCCACTTTTTTTCTTACTACTGGATATTTTTTTCACTACATTTGTTTTGAATTGCAGCAGGTATTTATTGAAGTCATAATTGTCAATTTTTTTAAAAATGTTTGAAATGAAGGCGATATTTAGAAACCAATTTAATTTAAAGATTCAAATTTTGTAATTTGACATTGTGACCAATTGCCCGCAAGTAGTGAAAAATTTCCAACTTTAATAATCTTAAGCTGTTATTTCCAATTATTACATTCTCATCGAGAAGGTATTAGATTTGTGTGGAATTTGACACCCCCCCCCCCCGTTTTTTTGAATGTCTATGTTTTGAGACCCCCTGAACTCGAAAAGCCCAAAATCAAGTTTTGGCGATGGTGTCTGTCTGTTGGTCTGTATGTCCGTCCGTCCGTCCGTAAACACAATAACTCGAGAAAGAATAGACGAATCAAATCGGCCTTAGACACACTTGTTGACTGGTCCAAAAGAAAGCACTATTTTGTGAGACAGCTATTTTGGATGAAAAATGAAAGAGGGGGAGCATTTTGAAAATTTTTTTGGACTTTTTCTCCAAGACTTGAAAATTTGAAGTATAGTCTCTTATAGTGCATAAAAGTTGGAACAATTTATCACTATGATTTTTTTTGGTAAATACAAAATTGTCAGAGTTGTGGCATTTTCAAAATTCAAAAATATGAAAGAAAATGAGAATTTTTAGCCAAATAACGCA
>WSXT02075712.1:0-12163 GCA_011762715.2 Neuroterus valhalla
CGCTGATACTTGCGAGCGAAGCGAGCTGCGCGCGAAGCGCGCGATGAGAATGTGCCCGCGAGGCGGGCAGATTTTTTATACAGTGAAACTTGGAATTTTCAATTTTTTAAGGGAATTTAAAAAGTTGATATGATTATATTGTACGACACTAAAAGAGCAAAGTTTTCCTCTCCCTGAATTTTTGCCTTATCGTGCGTTATTTCGCGTGGGAATTTTCGTTTCTATTTTTGAATTCTGAAAATGTCATAACTGTGGCAATTGGAAAAATATGTTCATCGTTATCAAGGTAATAAATAGAACAAATGTATATATAAGAAGAAAGAATAAACAATAAAGGATGTTTTCAAACTAACTAAATTGGACAATTTATTGGAAAAAAGTAAATCATTCCCATCGTACACGCAAATAAAGCATTTGTTCCAAAATTTGATGGCTAACAGCTCCTATAGTTATTGTCACTTATGTGAGCATGTTTCAACGTAAGTTATAATCATTTTTTTTTCAACTAAACACAGTTTTACTTGATCGTATTACTATTCAACTTTAATTATAACACAGGCACACATTATACGTTTTTGGGGTCGCCGAAATCTTCTTTCTTCTTTTTACCCCTAAAAATGGGTGTAAAAACTAGTCAGATTCAGATGCTCCAATTTGTGAGTTACCTCTTACCGAAAAAAATCTTGAAACTGATGATCGTCAGCTTCTGGTGACCTTTTTCCGTATTTTCTGCTTTTTTGTAACCCCGGGAACTACCCCCTGCAGAGGGTTGAATATAATATTACAGCATTTTGCGCTTTTATAAGACATGTACAACAGTTTTCTCATTAGAATTCTAATGTGGGCCATTCAGTGAATATTTAGACCATCTTGAGCACTTTTCCTACCCCTTGTCAAGAACCACCTCTATAGTGAGATGAATGTTTTAAAAACCCGTAACCTCCTTACTTCGGAGATCAAACAAAACCTTTTCTCGAATGTATGTTTTTTGCTGCCTCTTGCGCGATTGCCGAAATGTGAACTTTTCATCCCACAAAAACAACCCCTCTCGACTAGGGGGTGAAAACAGTTTTTTCCTCTTTTCTGCACCTGTGCGAGAAGCTTCATAGTGAGAGATCAATTTACTGCATTTGTGAACCTCCCACTCAGGCTCAAGAATGTTTTTATACCCATTCGCAGCCCTTCATTCATAGCTACCCTCAGAAGAGGTGATTATTCGGGAATCCAGTATGATGGGTATTTGTAAGTTGTAAGAACATTTTTGCGTACGTACTTTTGGTGTTGTCCACTGCGTCTTCAGAAACTTTTTCAACATTTCAAGACTCAAAAACTATCCCCAAAATGCAAGGGGTATAAGTAAAATTTTTTATCCCTCTAATTACAAAATTTTTCCATCCAAATTCTTAACGAAAAGTTTACTTTGGCCTGTTATATCCCACTCTCTTGCTTCCAAAACTACCCCTTGCATTTTGAGAATCGAAATGTTTGAAAAGTTTCTGAAGACGCGGTAGGCAACACCAAAAGTTCATATGCAAAAACGTGTTAATAATTTGCAAATAACCATCATGCTGAATTCCCGAATACTGACCTTTCTGAGGGTAGCTATGAATTAGGGGTTGAGAATGGGTAGAAAAACTTTCTTGAGACTGCGTAGGAGATTCACAGAGGCAGTAAATTGATCTCTAACAATGAATCTACTCGCATAGGTGCACAAAGGAGGAAAAAATTGTTTTCAACCCCCTAGCCTGAAGGGGTGGTTTTTGTGGGATGAAGGGTTTCACATTTCGGCAATCGCGCAAGAGGCAGCAAAAAGCATACATTCGAGAGAAGGTTTTGTTCGATCTCCAAAGTAAGAAGGTTACGGGTTTTTAAAACATTCATCTCACTATAGAGGTGGTTTTTGACCAGGGGTAGGAAAAGTGCTCAAGATGGTCTAGATATTCATTAAATGGCCCACATCAGAATTTCAATGAAAAAAACTGTTTCACATTTCCTATAAAAGCAGAAAATGCAATAATATTATATTTAACCCTCTGCAGGGGGTAGTTCCTGGGGTTGAAAAAAGCAGAAAATACGGGAAAGTCTGCGAAGGGATCAGAAGCTGACGATCATCAGTTTCAAGATTTTTTCGGTAAGAAGGAACTCAAACTTTGGAGCATCTGAGTCTGAGTAGTTTTCACACTCTCTTTAGGGGTTAAATGAAAACAAGAGCTAATCAAAAAATTCTGAAAGCAGATTTGGTTTCAGCGTCCCGAAAAACGTATAATAGGGTGGGTCTACCTTCTGGGCCATGACTTTTTTTTGTGTGCCTGTGTAATGTTTACGATAGATACCCTTGATGAAAAGAATAGTGGACTCTCGAAACGTTAAGAATATATTAGACTAGTGCTAATGATTTTATGTCTAATAACTAATCTTGATTTATTAGTTATATAGCTATGATAGCTCTGAGCATGAAATTCGATCTACAGTGCAACTTACATGTAAAGGGTCGATTACACATCTATTCTCGTAAAACCGTATCAATTCCCGATTTCTAGAACTGGCAGTTGTAAATATATTACAAGAAACCCAGCAAGACAGTTTTCTTAGTCCCCATATCCTTATTCCCCAGATTTCTGAACCACAGCCTATAATCACCATTGATTCAATTTCCTGACAAACTGTAGTGAATATATTGTGCTTGACAAGAAAAAGATTTCAATAGCTTTTACTGGCAACCAAATCAGAACTAAATCAGGATGACTCAGCAGAAACATGAAATGATTTTTCTTAAATAAACACCCTTCTTATGGCGCATTGTGTAAGAAGCAATATCAAATTTTATATATATATTATATTCATATATTCGTATATTCATCTGGTTTTGGTGCCAAAAGTTCATGATGTTACGTTTGTTATAAACAGTAGATAATATAATTGTAGGATGTGGATTAGAAGATAGCTCAACGTTCTCAGGATTTTGTATATATCCAAAAATAAACATTTATTAACTTGATTGTCGTTGATAGTGTACATGGAAAGTAGTTAATTAGTGTCGACAGTTTTTTGTTGCTAAACATTCAACGTACACGGAAAACTCCATATTGCTAGGTTAGTAATATTAGAGTGGTGACAAGGTTACTTTGTCGTTTTCAGCACGATATAAAGAGTATCGTGGTCGGAAGTTTACACGTAGCGCTCTGACAGCACTGCACTTACTATCAAACACGGTGTGTCGCTGTCAGAGCGACACTTCGCTGCAATAGTAATACACTGCATATGGACATGCGTTTTGACGGTTATTGGATACTTACCTTTAAACAAATCAATATATTTGTCGAATCCCCATTCTTTCGATTCCTTTTCACTCACGCATCCATTTTGCACTAAAATTATATATACTTTAACTTTATCAAACTCTACTATGTCAAAATAAGTCAAGATTTGAGGCTATGCGTAAATTAACCGACGCAGGCGGCCATGGCAACGCCACCGTGAGGCTGTCGCAGCTTTGCCGTATAGGTGTCAGAGCGATAAACTGTTTGAGGCTGCCGTAGAGATACGTATATTGCTACTACATCAATATGGAGTTTTCCGTGTACTTTATAGAAAATGTTTTAAAAATTTGTATAAATCTATGTGCATGAAATGCTTCTAAAACCTTTTAGTAGAAGAAACTTGGTATTTGTCTTATAAATATTTTTCACAAATGCGACTCTGATAACACCTTTTTTTACCCATATGAGTAGTTTTATGACAATGACATTGCTGTTTTTTTCATGGCTATGATCGAATTCAGAGCATCAAAACAAATCGATATGTCAGGTTTTCAAAAGTATAACAAATTTATAAACTTGTGCATCTAACATTCCTAATGTCTGTCATAATCGTGAGCTTGATTACACAGACCCACAAAAAATTTTTTTTTTCTGAGCTGTGAATTCCAGTATGATATTCTTATGTATTTTTTCCCGCTGAAACCGAATCCGTAATCCGTTTAACCCCTTCACGTCAGGATTTTGACATAACCTCAAAGAACACAAAAAATTTCACTGGAAGCAATAAAATCATCTACTTCGTGCTACTTTCAACCCCCTTTCTCCGAATTAGTAATTTCGTAGCCCTATAATCCCTAACCTCGAAATATCATTACTGCATAACCTCAAAACCTAACCTAACCTCTTGAAGTAGAAGAATCTAGTCTATTAAAACAGAATCAATTTTCGAGTTTTTCGTGAAACATAGTTGGATTAACTCTATAACCTCAAAATTTTCCAACACCATAACCTCAATATCCCGTTACTCCGCAATCCTATATATTATGACCTCTTAACCACGTCATATTTTTCTATGGAAAAGTCTATGGAGGTTATAATGTATAGGAATAAGGAGTAACGAGTTTTTGAGGCTATGGTGTAAGGGGATTTTAGGGTTATAACGTCACTTACCTCTAACTATGTTCCACAATAAAGTCAAAAATTTATTCTGTTTTCCTACTCACTAGATATAGATAACCACTTACTAGATTTTCCTACTCAAAACTATGAGGTTAGGTTAGGTTTTGAGGTTATGCAGTAATGACATTTCGATGTTAGGGGATTAAAGGGCTGCGAACTTACCAATTCGGAGAAAGGGGGTTGAAAGTAGCACGAAGTAGATGATTTTATTGCTTCCAGTGAAAATTTTGGTGTTTTTTTAGGTTATGTCAAAATCCTGACGTGGAGGGATTAAGCGGGTTGCGGATTTTGTTCCAGCGGGAAAAAATACATAAGAATATCATACTCGAATCCACGGCTAAGAAAAAAAGTTTTTTTTTGTGGGCCTGTGTTATTTATAAAGTTGCTGCGTTGGATTTCTGGGCATCTTTCTGATAAAATACATTGTACAATATGCACACAGTAAAAATTTACCACCTAATCCCAAAGCAGATAAGAGCATAAAACTACCAAACATGTTTCGGAAAATTCAGACAAACAGTTCCAACAGTGTTTGACGTATTGATTTGAGACATTGTAAGAAATTTTTTAGGCGAATATCAAGAACACTCAACTTTTGACTCGGAAACAAAGAAAATTCAATTTGGTCACACACCAGAAAGAAGTTGGTTAGAAGTTTTTGCTATTTGAAACCTGATGGAAAGTCGGGTAGGCGAGAATGTAATGTGACACACATCCTTCAGTTATACATCCAAATACGGCGATTCTGTAGCAGCAGGGGGTTAACTGATATAGCTCATCCAATAAGACAATAGACACTCATTGCGAGAAACCAACTTCCTCTCACCCGGAAGTTGACCTACCTCTCAGGTTATACATGAGTCAATATATGAATCCTCTGAGACATGACCTGGACAGTCAGTCCAGATTGAACATTTAAACTATGGTGAGGCTGAAATATTCATGTCAACTTCTTCCATCTCGATCTCAACTTTACCATTTCAAGGAAGAAATCTGAAATTGAAAAATTCTTGTAAAACAATCAATTAAATTGTACTGTACGTTTAGTCTTGACCTTTTTTGAATCAAATAACGAAGCAAATCATGAAAATGAAGGGTTAAATAAAAAGGAGCGATAATTCTTTTGAAACGTTTCGGTCACTGGTTTGGACCCTCATCAGTCAAAAGCATTCTATTAAGTCTGTAAAACAACATACAAATAATGCAGAAAATATATATATATATATATATTTATGGAACAAGATAAATAATAGTTTAAACAAATTCAAAATTTGAAATGAAAGAGGAGATGGGTTGTCTCATGAAAGGAGGCCCTCAATTTTAAATCTAATAGCAAGCAATCAATATTGTGAAACGATGAAAACGGAATGTCAGTAGGGAAAATGAAAAATATACATACCTGGTACACGTTAAAAATCGAAGATAAAGTCACAGTAAAATCCAACGGCAAGCAACAAATACGATTTCACACCAACAAATACGAATAAAGAACAATTAAAAATATAATTAAAATAAGGGCGAAAGTCCAAAATTCAGTTTGGAACGTGAAGACGAGTGACTGACAACTATAGGGAATTACGAAAATTTAAACGAGAGAAATAGAAAGTGATAAATGGGGTCAATAAAGTAGAGTGGGACTTCAACGATATATAACGATATACAATAAGAAATAAAATTTTGTAAGAAATTTGTGAGCATCAGGAAATAAATTGTTTTCATATCTCAGATTTACTGTGTTTGGTACTTTATTGATAAAAAAGTTTTCAACTATTCTTCTACGAGCCCTATTGTTCTCTAATGATAGAATTTCAAGATGATATAAATCAAAGTTATGGCCAGCATCAATATAGTGTTTGGTAAGAGCAGTATGAGCAGTTTTATTAGGATGAGAAATAGAATATCTATGTTCCAGTCTCACCTACATAAGAAAAGGGACAGACAGCACAATTGTATTTATAGACAATTCCGGATGTTTTGTTTTTACGAAGTGGATCTTTGAGATTGTTAAAAAATTATTAGAAGCTATTAGTTGGTTTGTAAATGATCCTGATTTTTTGTTTCTTTAGGACTTGCTCAATTCTTTCCGATAAACCTTCTATGTATGGGCAAACTATGAAGTCAACGTAAGAATTTTGTTTCTTTTGATTTTGATTAAATTTAGAAACAAATTCAGTATTATATAATCGGAAATTTCTTTTTTTAAGCAATTATTAATTAGGAAGGTTGGGAAGCCATTATCTCAAGGTTTCTCTGATTAAACTTATGTTTTTTATTCTAAATTCTGGATTTGAAATCCTAAGAATTCTTTCAAATAAACCAGTGATTAAACCAATTTTATGGCATTTAGGATAAGAAGAGTTAAAATTTAGGTAACGACCAGAATAAGTTTCTCTTTGATACCAATCAATTTTTACAAAGCCTTCACATCTAATAACAAGAGCAGAGGTGCCCAATGCGCGAGCAACAGTGTAAATAACTGTCACACGTCAATCCTCTCTTTTACCACCTTGAATGCATCCATGCGGTAAGCGCGATGTGGAAAGGGGAAACGAGGAGAGAATCCTCGAAGAAGTGCTCGGAGAGGGGGAAGAAAGGAGAAGCGCGCCAGCCTTGCGTTGGACACCCCTGAACAAGAGTGTCTCAAAAGCTAATCTTTTAATTTTCTTCAACTTTTATGATGAATTTAATGTTTAATGTTGGAATGTTGTCTGGAAGTCACACAGTTTAGAATATCGGGTGTAGGAATATTATTAAACATGGAGACTACATCTAAAGAAACCAAGATGTAATTTTCATCTGGTAGAGTAGCAGTGTATTCAAATATGGATAAGGAGTAAAGTTTTCTGTCATTTAAGATATCAGATATTTTTTTGTAATAATCAGTTTTAGACATCGCAATCGTAACATTGCCTTTATCAGCATTAGAAAACATCACATCTGAATTTCTTAGTTTGAATTCAAATTTTGAATTTGTTTTAACTATTATTTATCTTGTTCTATAAATATATATTTTATTTTTTTGTTTTATTCTATATTATTTGTATGTTGTTCTACAGACTAAATAAAATATTTTTTGACTTATGAGGGTCCAAACCAGTGAAAGAAACGTTTCAAAAGAATTAGAGCTTCTTTGTATTTTGACCTTCATTTCCATGACTTGCTTCGTTATTTAAGAACAATATAGTTTAAGAATCGTATGCCTCTTCTGGGAGGTTCGTATTTATACCTTCTTTAAACAACGTTTCTCTCTAACACGAGAATGGGAACGCTTTTCTCATTCCAAACCATATTCTGATCTCAATTCTGATCCATCGTCTTGAGACAAGTCCTGGAAGAAACATAAGGAGAGAAAAAGATATAATATGAGGAAAGTCACGGTAGAAGAAGTTCACTCTATGAACTAGGGTTTCTTTGATATTCAGGCTCCTTTTTGGGATATCCTATTTTATAACTTTCCTCTCTTTCAGATATTTTATCCTTCCTTTGATCCTCTTTTGAAACAAAAAGTAATACTAAAATATTATCCATCGTCGAGCTTTATGATCATACTTTTTTTCACAATTTACAATGTACTTCGCTGCGTCCGCTTGAGACTTATTACAGTCTTGCGCGATGCATTGACGTGGAAAATGGGAAAGAACAAGAAAAACTGTGCATTACCAACCGACCGAGTTTCCTTGGATACACGTTTCGAAGTTTAAAGAACACTTCAGTTCCATTTCCTTCCGACAGTTTCATTCCTTTCCTATCACTTTTTAAAGAGCTTATAGACTAGAGATTTATAGAAGATTGACTTCTTGAAAGTTTGAAATTCAAAAACTTATTTTGTAGCATCCAAAAATAAAGTTAAAGCTTTTTTGGGCCTCTGATGTGAACGTTTCATATGAAACACATCATAGTATTCACTTTCCTGTTGAAAATTTTCCACTTCGTCGGACAATGTGAACAGGAAACTAATTGGCAACGCAAAACATGCGCCTATAAACACATCGTAACGGAAATTCAAGTATAATGTAGGATTTGCGTAGAGCAAGAGAAAAGGTGTAATTATTGTGAATACACCTTCAAGCTCTTTTAACACCTATTGTTAGCTGTAAGGGTTTACCTCCATGACGGCTCTCTACTTTTCCCGACCCTTAGAGAACAATTGAAAAATGCCCTCTAACTACATCCTCACTACAGTACTCCTCCACAACTCTATACAACTTTAAGGTCTAGTTTGATCCCTATGAACATGAAAAAATATGTTTATATGATGAAATCCGGAATCGTAAGTGGAAACCTAAATGTGAGAATGGGGAGAGAAAACTAGAAGTGGATGTAATTTTCAAAGAAACAGACGGAATGAATGTACGAGCGTAGAAAGGTAAATATTTCTACTAGAGTTACCTCGAGTTTGGACCGTGATATTTCATATGCTTCATATTCAGACTGAAACCACGGAACGTGACTAATCATAATATTTCAAATCTATTTTTCGCTGTCGGGATAGTCTTAAAAGACAAAATATACAATAGCAATATGTTAGGATTGATGTATAAATATTTGCTTATATTTAACTTGTTAAGAATTCAGATTTAAACATTTCAATCTTCGTTTTTCTTTCAGGTAAGTACCAGCAAACACGTTTTTTCTCACCATAAAAGCTGTACACGTAAGTCATTTTTTTATTATAATTTTGCATTCCCTTATTAATGAAATTTGAGTTGAAAAGGCACAATAAGTCATGCATGTAAAAAAAATTGTGTCACAAATGGCGTCTAGAAATTTATCTCATTTCTTCATCTGGCTTTTCTTTCGACCAGGAGTTATTCCAGTTTCAGCCCAATGATTCGTCAAATGAACACGAAGGCCACTTACTTTCTGTCAAGGGGAAACATATATGAACGAAATAATCTGAGAAAAACTTTCGTTAAAAGAAATTACTTCAAATTGGTTCTAACATGCAAGTGATTCTCCCTAATCCCTTGGTATTTTCTACCAGAATTCTTAATTGAAATTCTCTGGTAGAAGAATGAGAGGGATTGAAAGAATATAAAGTGATGTAAGGATTTCAGTCACACAAAAAAAAAGTTTCCTGCCCTGAGGGTAAGACGATGTTGTTTTTATGTTTTTTTTTTTTTATCGATGAAATCGAATCCGTAGATTATTTGACCTGTTCACATCAGGTTTTCAACGTAACTTCGAAAAGTCTTCAAAGATGCCCTAATAAATGGAAAAGTAAGCCGTCCTAAGTACCCAATCCGAAGTTCATCTCACCCCATCGCGTCTGGAGTGTACATATCCTCAAAAAGTCTTTACAGACACCCTTAACAGAAAATTAATACTGGCCTGAATACTAGGCCATGTATATTATATGTTTTTTGGGCCGCTGGAACTGAATTCGAAGTTCGTTTAACCCTACCGCGTCTGGTTTTCGACATATCGTCAAAGAGTCTTTACAGACACCCTTGAATGAGAAATAATGCTGGCCTGAGGGCTGAGCCCTATTACATGTTTTTTGGGTCGCTGAAACCGAACCCGAATTTCATTTTACTTGATCACGTCAGGTTTTCGACAAATCCTCATTTTTCTGCGTTTGTGGAAGTTTTTTGAGGTTATGAGTATCGTCCGGTACTCAGACCAGCATTACTTGCCATTCATTAGGACGTCTTTAAGGACTTTTTGAGGTTACGTCGAAAACCTGACCAGGTCAGAAAAATTTCTTTTGTTTTGTTGTTTCACTGTGTAATGAATAAGATATAAGAGAGACAAAACCAAATAAGCTGATGAAACTTAAATAACATTGATACATAATAAAGCTCCGAAAAAGTTAGTTGAAGATTCGAATCGAGGCAATTCGTTGGAATGATCGATAGAGAATCTTCTTCGGTTATACACAGAAAGCCCGATTATCTTTCAGCGTCGAAGAAATTTTGGCATCGAGCCATTTTCGAAGCACTTCAGACATCCGTGCAAGGGTTACATAGCCTCTACTTTTTTACACCAGAAAATGTCTTCTTCTGATACATATCCCTTAGGTGCGAACACGAACGCCGCGCAAATAACTGCAGGCTTCTCAGGGTATCATGGGATAACTTTTTCGTATTCCCTGAACAACAGAAACCTTTCCGATACCGACTATCTCAAGACTTTGAGCATGAAATCCCAGCACGTTACATTTTTTATAACTTAAGGATTAAAAATTGGAAGAATGGAAGTAGACATTATCAGCAAAGGACAAAAATGTGGCAATAAGTACCAGTAATATTTGAATATACTTTTGAATCTTTGATGGGAGGCATTGATATGAAAGATTTTTGAAATGTTCGGAATATTTTACAATTCAAGTACTTCTACGGTAAAATGAATAGAATATAAAGCTTAGCTGTAAACTGTTAATTGAAGAAAATTCCAAGGTTTGTATTGTACGATTCAAGTCTAATTCGTCTCAAAAATTCCCTCACAGAATTTCTTATTCTGAAAATTATTTTTCAGCAGAAGAAGATAAATTCTTGTGAAATCATATTTTCTGATACAAAATCTACAATTCAAAATGTTGTACATTTAGGATCGGAAACAGTTTATGCTGTCCTCTGTTACAAAAAAAATGAAATTGGTTGGTTATCTTTGATATGCGAGTTAACGCACCATTCATTTAAGGGAGTATGGTGGATACGACTAATGAAAATGAGAATTACTTGTAAATTTGAAATTAATTATTGAAAATAACATGTGTTAAGAATAAATTTACGACATAAAATATTCAATATCTTTCGATACAGGTTCTGGATGATAATTTTGGAGGCACCAATGGGTTTCTTATTTTTTTCTACGTATCTCAGAATTTTTTCATAATTTTCTCATTTTTAGGTATGTTTATTATCTACAAAAATTGCATTTCCCCATAAGATCATATCTTGTTTTCAATAAAGAACTCATCTTGTTTGAGGTTCTGAAGGGTCACGAAACTTGAACCATAGCTCAATTAAGCTATAACACGTGTTCTTTCAAAATTACAACTAATTCTCATTTTTGCTAGGTTTATCCACAATACTCCCTCAAAAGAAAAACATTCGATGCACAATTCATATTATTACCTAATTTTTTATCGAATTTCGTACCCACTGAGTGAATTATTATCTGGAAGGATTGACATTAGAATTCTAACGAATAATTGAACACCTTGAAACTATTGTTTCTATACACTGTAAAAAATTGGTGTGTGCCGCAACACCACAATGGTGTCGTTTTCTGGTGTCACACCGCAGTCGGTGTTAGTATCGCACCAGACCAGTGCGACTGTGATCACGTAATCACACCGAACGAGTGTCACTAATCTAACCCTCTGATTGTCAACTACTGTCAAACGAAAAAAAGGAATGAAAAATCAACAAGATTTTATTCCATGTTTTATCGTAAATAACCGGACTTTGACATTGAAATTTAAAATTATCTTCTTTATTCTACTAATAATTGAATTGGCATTTCAATACATTCCATTTCAAAGATGTATTGTTTTGACAAAGTTGAGCTATATTTCTGGCACTTAAATTATGATTAACAATTTTGTAAAACAGAAATTAAAAATCATATTTTTTATAAGGTAATAAATATATAACTTTTGTATAAATATTTAACGAATAATTTCACATTTTGAGAATGATGTAATATAGGTATATAAATATATAATATAATAGCTCTAGTTGAGCTATATTTTTGGCACTAAAATAATTATAAAGAAT
>WSXT02075723.1:0-12163 GCA_011762715.2 Neuroterus valhalla
CCGTTGAAAATTCAAGATGTGAAATTTCAGACGATTCTAATACTTTCCCAATCATAAATGATGAGAATGTAAAAATAGTATTGTCTCCAACATTTTTCTTTAATCAGGAAAACAATGGGAATATTTATATTGCAATCTTTTATCTTGATGCGGGAGTGTAAGATTTCATACGACTGGATTAAAATTTTAAGGGATTTTCTTTTTTGCAAAGAGGAACAAGAATTTTTGAGAGCGCATTGCATTTCTCAAACTTTGATGTTTCGGACCAACCTAGTTAGTAGGGCAGAGAAAAAAGATATTTTATTTCTTCTACAGATTTTGAGAGGGTCAAAGAGTTGTAGTTTCGTACCTGGATCTCCTAACAAAGAGTTATAGGTAAAACAATATAAATCTTATGTTCGCGCATTGACGATGAAACCCAAAATAACAAATAATAGCGAATTTGTTGCTTTTTGGAAACAACATAATTTTTTGATAGAAGAAAAGGTTCAACTATAATTATTTTCCAAAAACTATGCAACGATAAAGAAATCGATATATCTACAATTGTTATTAAACTTGAAAATAATGAGAAAAATGATGTTTTCACTTAATTAGATGACATTTTTTCTATTGGTAACAATTTTTCAATTGATGGAAAATATTCTCAAAGTAAAATTTTGCAGCTATAAGTATCATTCGAAAATTGTACATAAAGTGCTTGAAGTACTTTCTTTATTTAAAATTGAGAAGAGGAAAAATTGTGACGAGTTCTGAATCTGAGGACCGATTTTTCGAAATTCCTTTCTTCTAATTCCGAATTATAATTAGTTAAAAAAGTTCACGTTCCATGTAAAAGATTCCTTGTCCCAAGTAAAATTATACTTCCTCACTTAAACTCCCTGCCCTAAAATAAAAACTATAATAATTTTCTGAAATTTCCTGTCCCAAGTCAGATAAATGAGGAAAAGCAGATAAAACGTGATTAATACATTCTTTCGAGAAAGGAAAAAAATAAAAATTCTTCCTCTCATGAAGTATAGATGTATTCAAATATTTTGAGAATCAGAGTGAAGGGAAGTTACATTCTTTAAATCAAATGATAATATGTCTTTTTGGTTCATAAAAAAGCGGTCATTCTCGTTTTTTTTTTTCGGTAGAATTTTAAATAGTCTAGGTTGAGTCAAATAAATTCCCTGTTTTCAAATTATATTCTCCATTTTTTCTCGGTCAATGTAAAGTAGTCTTAATTAGTTGGAAATCATAATTTTATATAATTCATTCGAATTTAATGACAATTTACGATGAATCAACAGTTATTCATTGCTGTATAGCTTTCGGAAGATAGAAGTTTGTGGAAGTTCTGAATTCAAAACAATTTACAAAAGAATGGTATGGATCTTTCATTGTTGCACAGTTTTTAGAGGACATTTATAGTTTTAAATACAAATTCCGAAAGACCTTTTAACCTACTAAAGAAATATTTTGTTCAAAACAAGAAAAAAACGTTATCTTTGGTTATTTTGAGCTTCATCGTCGATGCACGAAAATAACTTCTCTTTTTTTCATCTGTAACTTTCTGCGAGAGATCGGGGCACCAAACAACAGCTTTTGCCCCTCCAACTTTGAAATCTTTTTTTTAGCTTCGTCCTACTAGTTAGTATATTAAACGGAGCTGAACCTTCGTGAAAAAAGGCACTCAAGAAAAGTAATCTAACCTGGGTTCATAGCATAGTAAAAGTCTCTCCACTCGTCCATCCAGACCTCGGCTACTCGGGCTGCATTGTGAAGAATGATCTTGCTGACTCCACCCGGGAAAGTATAGGGGCTCTTGTCACGAAAAACGTGCCCAACATGGGAACAAGGGCTGATTTCTAAAATACCGCCGCACTGCCAAACCTAAAAGTAACTTTCTACATTACTACATTACATAATCACAAAATTATTACAGTCGACAAGAGGTTTGCTCGCTTCCTGGGAAAGCAGATTAGTACAGTTAGTTAACACTTTCTGCATGGTCAGCAAAAATAATCATGGTTCTTCATTCTTGAGATGCGCTCATACTAATTCCTGTAATTTTCAATTCTCAACAATAAATGCCTTTCGAGAATATTAAACGTATATTAAGACTCTCATAACAGGGATCACAATAGTGATATGAACAGTAGTTATGGTAAATGGGAGAATTTTATTTTTAGAAAAAAAATAGAATTTGGAAAAAGGAAAATTTTGACAAATTTCTTTTTCTTTATTTTTCAAGAACGAGTGTATGGTTGAATTTTTTTAATTAAATATTTTTAAACAGTTTTTAAAGCATTAAAGAAAAGCAAAGAAAAACATGATTCTCAGATACTTTCAAGTTTCCCAGTGGGCACAAACAGCAGGAGCCGTTTTAGGAAGTCCGAAAAACGTCCCGAATCAGACCAAACATCGTTCCAAAAACGTGCAATGTTCCAAATATGTCCTGATAACGTTTATGGAACATTGAACATTTTTGAAACGTTTTTTGACCCAACTTAGAACCTTTTTTCAAAAGTTCTGAATACCTCTTTTGAAGTGTACGTCCAAGAAACGTGTTTAGAAGATTCTACGTACGTCCCTAAATTTTGTGCCCACTGTATGGCAGCCTTTCTTTGCTAAAAACAAAAACAAAAATATTCATATTTTTTTCGATGAATGATAATTTTTTAGGAAATATCAATGCTAAAAGGTTGAAAAGATTATGCTACCGTGAAATTTTAACTAAAAGACTATCAAATTTGTTGCTGCTTATTGCATAGAGAAACAATATTTTGATCAAATTTTGGTTCTATAGTTCTGAACTATCAACCTCCATTTTAACTTTATGTTTAAACATTCAGAGTGTTAAATTTGAGTATCAAATAAAGAATTAAAAATCTTAAAAGTTCCTAATTTCTCTTTACTTATTAAAAAGTTTTAGGTTTGCCAGATTTTTTTGGACTATAATCTTCGGAATCTGAAATATTATTAATTGCTTAATAGATTATAAATGTTATTCTCCAATTTTTTCAACTTTTTATTGAGAAATTTGTCAAATTTCAAGGTAGCTCAATCAGGACTCTTAAACTTTATAGTTTTTCAGCCTTTGGGTTATCCAGAAAGTCACGCCTATAAAAAATTAGAATCATTATAATAATGTAGCTATTCAAGGTGGCGATTCGGCGGGCGCTTTCAAACTCCCGGTCATTACCCGGTTCTTCCCGGTCATGTTTTTCAATTTTCCCGGTCAACTAGAAGTAACATATTTGTATTCGTCGCAAAACGCAAACATTTATTTTCATTCATGAAGTTCATTCTAAACATCCACAACAGATCAAACATTGCAAAATAAATCAATTTTAGAAAAGTCATCTAATTTTATACAAAAAAGATCCTTTTTCTACAAACATTGAAATAGTTAAACTTACAATTGAAAAAATAAATATACGATGACAAAAAAAACCTGATTTCCAACAAGAGAGTTCTTTTTTCAACCAATGTGATGAATTTTCAAATAACATTATGAATCCTCAACCAGAACAGATAAATTTCGAAACAAAAAGAACTGGAGCACTTCAATTTCTAACCATGAAGGTGAAAATTCAAACAACAAGAATAATTTCCAGATAGAAAGAATCATTTTCTAAGGAAAAATATGATTTTTTAATAAAAGAGGCGAATTTTAAAGTAAAAAAACAATAATTTTCTGCAAAGAATTGAACAGTAACATTTTTAGTTTAAAAACACAATTTTAAACCAAGCATAAGTGTTTTATACTAAAATGAAGAATCTTTAACTGAAGGAGTTGGGTTTTCAAACTTATAAATGAACTTTTACTGAAAAAGATTATTAAATGAAAATTTGAGTACTCAAATTTCAAATTGAAAAAAAATGTTTAACTAAACAAATAGATTTTTTTTTACTATGGAATTTTCCATTGGAATAAGTTAAACTTTCAGTTAAAAAATTAATTATAACCAAAAAAAAACATCTTTCAACAAACAAAAAAAACTGTCAAACAAATTATTACATTTATGCACAAAGTGACGGAGAATCAAATGGAATTGTGAATTGTTAAGTAAGTTGGTGTTTTGAGGGCGTTAGTTAAATTTTAAACCAGAAAGACGAATCTTTAACTGAAATGAGGAACAATTAAATAGAATAGTTCAATTTTTGACAAACAATTAATTTTCAACCAAAAGATAAATTTTTTCAACAGAATGGTTGAAATTCGAACCATAAAAATAAAAATTTTCAAACAAAAATGGAATAGTGACATTTTTGGCTAAAAAAATTAATTTTAAACCAAAAATAAGAATTTTCAACGAGATGAATCTTCGACTAAAATGAAAAATGTTTGACTGTATAAATTGAATTGTCAACCGTAAGAATTTATGAAGAAGAATATTAACTTCCGAAAAAAAGATAATTTTCTACAAAAAATCGACTTTTCAAGTAATTGATTTTCAACCAAACAGATAAATTTGCAGGTGTAATCTTGAATGTTCAAATAAATAAATGTATTCCAAGCAAAAGGATGCATTTTTTACCATAAAGATTGATTTTCCACGCAAAAAGCGAATTCTTCACAATGTTCATTCTCATAGAAATAGTTTGATTCCCAATTTAAAAATCAACGTTCAACTAAATACTTAAATTTTCACCAAAAAAGATGAATTAATTTTTAACAAAGTAGTTAGGATTTCAACCAGAGGTGAATTTTGAATCGAAATAAAGCAACTTTAACAAGAAAATTTGATTTTAAACAAACAAGTTTGGAATCCAAACAAGTAGTTGATTTTTTTAACACAAAAAGGATGAATTTGCAATAAACAATGTAAACAACCTTTCTATCACAATTCAGGGAAATTTTCTTCTTCGGAATACTACTCCTACTCTAAAGGCTGCTTGAAGTACTTTATTTACTTTAAATTAGGAAGAAGAAACTTTAAAATCGCGACGAATTTTGGATTGGAGGGACGATTTTTGAAAATTCTTCTCTTCTAAATCCGAATTATAATTAGTTTTCTGAAATTCCCTGTCCCAAGCCAGATAAATGAAGAAAAGAAAATAAAACGTGATAAACCCTTTTTTTGAAAAAATGAAGATAATTATTCTTCCTATAGGTTTGGGTTATGAAAATTCTTCCTCTCATGACGTATAGATATATTTAAATATTTTGAGAATCAGATTAAAGGAGCGTTACATTCATCAAATCAAATAATAAGATATCTTTCTGATTCATAGAAAGAAAGCGGTCATTTATTGTATTTTTTCGGTATAATTTTTAATAGTCTAGGTTGAGTCAAGTAAATTCCCGGTTCTTAATTTAATTCCCGGTCATTTCCCGGTTTCCCGGTCAAGTCGCCACCCTGTTATTATACATTTATGTTTATTGAAGGAACTCAATTTAAGGTTCTGAAATTCAGATATACAAGGCAGCTCAGAAAAGGGGGGGAAAATAGACCGAATTCTCAAAAATAGGATTCAAAAGAGATTTTGGAAAAAATAGTGCTATATTTTCATGGTTGAATTTCGAAAATTTTAGGGCATAATTTGACACGCATAATATTTTCAAGATTCAAATAAATAAAATTTCATTAAGCAGATTAAAAAAACGTCCAGTTTCAAATGCGAAATGGCAAAAAGTTACAGGAATTTTAATAACTTAAAAAAGCGGTTAGTTGTAAAGAGTTTTCAGTTTGTGAACAAAAAATATTTAATGATTGAAACTATTATTTTAGATTCCATTTAGAAGGCATTGGAATTGAAATCGGATTACTGAATTAACTGAATTTAATAAGTGTCCTGATTTTTATTATTGAAAGTTTCAAATTCAGAATAGTTGCGTTTTGAATCTACTGCAATCTAAATCCCTTGGATCAGAATTCTGGTCCAAGCTTGGACAAGGGTTATTGGAAATCGCAGAATTACATGACGCCATCTATGATTCTAATGCGGTCAAAATGTGAACTAGCAAAAGTGAGTTAGAATTTCAAGATGCATTTTTATCTTTGCATAAAAATAAATTCAAGATTTTTTTTGCAGTTTGAAACAATAAGAAGATATACAAAAATGTATCTATCGAAAACAAAGTGTTTCATACGGGATTTTCATCACATACAGTGCAAAAACACATTAACTGTCAAAACTAATTTTTCTCAAAATAACATTTATTTTACTACATCATGTAAGTTTCAGTAAATCGTAATAACGAATTAACTTTTATTGACGCAAAAATGAACTCAGAGTCATTATATATATATATATCGATTTATACATGAAATATTCAATAGAGTTCTAGGTTTTTGATATTTCAGTTCTGAACGTCTATTACTCATAATATTCTTTGTATATTCTGAATCAGATTGTTCACTGTATACGTTATTTGAAGTATATTTAAACCTTAAATGTGTCCAAACCCTCTTGATATGGTGAAATAATAGTTTCTTCGAGAAAAAACAGATTTGAGAAATATCGTGCTTCTTTACTGTATACGATGGAAATTTAATTTTTAAAACTTTGTTTTTGCAAAATAATAACTAACTATTGAATTTATTCTTTACAGAACAGTCGCAAAATCACTTTTATGCATGAATTGAAGTGCATCTTAAAAATTTGACCTTGCTTGTTCGCGACACTAGCGCAATCTAGATTTTTTATCCCGGCAAATTCAGATCCCGCTTGGACGAAAAACTCTGGTCCAATGGACCGGATTATTTATGGTCCAAGGATTCAGAGTGTAATTTTCAGTTTATTTGATCTTAAAGCTGCTGATTTAATGTACAATTACGAGCTGTAAATTTCGATTTATTTATATGAGTATTGAAGAATATGAATTATGGAAGCTAAAATAAAGTATTTAACGAAAGAATTTGATGCATATTTGAGAAGGGTTTATTTTCAAAAATGCATTAATAATCCTGAAAATCCGGACAAGAAGAATGGGGCATAAGAATTAGAATGCAAAAAACGCTTACTCGGAAACTCATTTCGAGGTTTTCTCCTCCCCAAATATCCATTCCCTCGTCATATGCACCCAAATGATAGAAGTACTCTTTGTCGATGGAAAACAATCCCCCAGCCATTGTGGGCGTACGAAGAGGTGCTGTTCTGTCTCCATTTCTCCTTTCCATTTCTCTTTGAGCAACTCTGTACCTGTTGAAACACATTTACCAAACCATCATTCTCTTCTTTGACAATCTTCTAAATCTTATTTAAAAATCTTTTAAAAAAGGAGCATGTCATTTTTGAGCTCGCATAAAGAGGAAGATTATGTTAATATAGATAAGAAAAATTATTTAAATAATAAATAATTTATGAAACAGAATAAAAAAATAGAAGGAAAGCAGACCAACAAAGTTAAGTGCAAAAATAATTGAAATAGAAAATATCTGAAACTTCAGGTAATCGAAAAAGATTAAAACTACCAAAACTGTTTATAAGCAAAAGAAAAATACTGCGAAAGCGAATAATAGAGGCATTGAAAATTTAAACCAAAAATATCAAATTTCCGAAACTGTATAAATGAAGCAGTATTGCTTCGACTGTTGCAATTTTAAGATCAGTATAATTACTATAATTGTTTCCAAGTAGTTAATTTTGTTTTTTCAAAAACTCCCTGTCCTGAAAAAATTATATTTTTCAACAGAATTTCCTGTTCGAACCTAAATCTGAAATTAGAATTGAAATTCTTTACTAAAGTTCCTTGTCCCGAAGTGAAAGAATATAATTTTTTTCGGAAATTCCTGGTCCTTACTTAAAATAAGAATTTCGTTTCCAACAATTTCCGTTTCTTTCGTGGTTACCAAAATTTCAGGATATCCCTTGGGTTATAAAATAAAAAATCCGTTTGAATCTCAGATATCCTTTGAAATCCTACAAAAAGAGAAAAAAATCCATTCAAGTTCTTGGATTCTTTATCATACACGATTTTTATTTTCCGACAAAATGTGATTGGAAAAATGATTGAATGATTCAGGGCTGAATAAAACGTAGAACTTCTCCTAGAAAAAAAGATGGAATTTCGTTTAATCAATATCTTTCCATTGTTCATTGGAGGCCGTAATCGAGAAGTAGCTTGCAGCTCACTGAATTCAATTCACTGAAAGTGATTTGAAAATATAATTATAAACGCTCTGTCTTTTAGATTGAGTCTTCTGAAAATAAAATGTTTCGACAGCTCTCGTCTCTCGTAAATTTAACGATAATTTTCAAATCTGTATTCCCCTGACAATAAAATTTATTTCTATTAAAGGCTGAATATTGCACCATTTCAAATGAAACGATTTGAAATTTATGGTTTGTAGACAATTAATAATTTACTTAAAAAGTCTAGGAAACCTCCAATCAGAAGAGAAGGAGATCTCTTTTTAAATTATAAAAAGAAAGCGGCCATTTCTCGTATTTTCACGGTAAAATTTTGAATTGTCTAGGTTAGACTAAGTCAAGCAATTTCCCGGTTTTTAAATTGAATTTCCGGTCATTTCCCGGTTCTTCCCGGTCATATTTTTCAATTTTCCCGGTCAACTAGGAGTAAAATATTTATATTTGTCGCAAAACGAAAACATTTATTTTTATTCATGACGTCCATTCTGAACATGCTTCAACACAACGGATCAAACATTGCAAAATAAAGCAATTTTGAAAGAAAATATCTTATTTTCAACGAAAAAATTTCATTAAAAAGAATTTGAAACAGTTAAACTTAAAATTGAAAAAAAATCAATTTAAGATAACAAAAAAAAAACAGATTCCCAACAAAAAAGTTCATTTTTAAACCAATGTGATGAATTTCCAAATAACATTAAGAATCTTCAACCGGAACAATTAAATTTCAAAACAAGAGGATGAATTTACAACTAAAAAGATAAATATTTAACTGGAACATTTCAATTTCCAACTATGAAGGTGAATATTCAAACAAGAAGATCAATTTCCAAATAGAAAAAATAATTTTCCAAGAAAAAATATAATGTTTCAGCAAAATAGTCGAATTTCAAAGTAAAAAAATAATCATTTTTAACCAAAAATGGAACAGTAACATTTTTTATTTAGAAACCAATTTTAAACCAAGCATAAGTGTTTTATACTGAAAAAAGAATCTTTAACTAAAGAAATTGAGTTTTCAAACAGATAAATTAACTTTCACTGAAAAATATTATTAAATGAAAATTTGATCAATCAAATTTTAAATTGACCAACAAATGTTCAACTAGACAAATAGATTTTTAAAATAAACTATGGGATTTTCAATTGGAATAAGTGAAATTTCGAGTTGAAAAAATTACTTATAACAAAAGAAACTATCTTTCAACAAACAAAAAAACTGTCTTTTAACAAACAAAAAAAACTGTTAAATGAAATATAACATTTATGCACAAAATGACGTAGAATCAAATGAAATTGTAAATTGTCAACTGAAGTAGTTGAATTTTAAACCAGAAAGACGAATGTTTAACTGATATGATGAACATTTAACTAGAATAGTTCAATTTCTGACAAAAAATTGATTTTTAATAAAAAAAAAATACAATTTTTCAAGAGGATGGTGGAAATTCGAACTATAAAAATGAAAACTTTCAAACAAAAATGGAATAGTGACATTTTTGGCTCAGAAAATTTATTTTAAACCAAATCTAAGAGTTTTCAACGAGATGAAGGTTCCATTAAAATGAAAAATGTTAGGCTGTATAACTTGAATTGTTAACCGTGAAGAAGAATTTTTTAAGAAAAATATTAACTTCCGAAGAAAAAGATAATTTTCTACAGAAAATCGATTTTTCAAAAAAGTATGTGAAGTTTCAACGAAATAATTGAATTTTCAATAAAAATTTTCAATTTTTCACCGAATTGTCGAATTTTGAACCAGAAAAGATCAATTTTCGGCTAAAAATGGAACAGTTGAATTTTCAGTTGAATTAATTGATTTTCAACCAAACTGATGAATTTTCAGGTAGCAAATGAATAGATGTATTTTATGTAAAAAGATGAATTTTTGACCATAAAGAATTATTTTCTACAGAAAAGGCAAATTTTCCACGAAGTTCATTCTCAGAGAAATAGTTTAATTCCCAAATTAAAAACTCAACGTTTAACTAAATACTTGAATGTTCACAAAAGAAGATGAATTTATTTTCAACAAGTTTTTGATTTTTTAACACAAAAAGGATTAATTTGCAATGAACATTGTAAACAAGTTTTCTATTATAATTCAGAAATATTTCTTCTCCGAAAAACTTCTACTCTAAAAACTGCTTGAAGTATTTTCTTCATTTAAAATTGAGAAGAAGGAACTTTAAAATCCCGACGAATTTTGTATTGGAGGAACGATTTCTTAAAATTTCTCTCTTCCAAATCCGAATTATAATTAGTTTAAAAAGTTCACGTTCCATGTAAAAAATTCCCTGTTCAAGGTGAAATTATACTTCTTCAATGAAACTCCCTGCCCTAAAATAAAAACTATAATTATTTTCTGAAGTTCTCTGTCCCAAGTCCAATAAATAAGGAAACGCGGATAAAACGTGATAAACACATTTTTTCGAAAAAATGAAGACAATTATTCTTTCTGTAGGTTTGGTCTATCATCAATTCGATTATCAAATTTGAGTCAGCTAAAAAAATCTCACAGAGCAACAAATTTGCAAAACGCTTCTCTTACAATGGAAGAAGAATAAATTCTTCCACTCATGACGTATAGATATATTCAAATATAAGTCCAAGTTGAGTCAAGTAAATTCTCGGTTTTTAATTGGATTCCCGGTCATTTCCCGGTTTACCGTTCAAGTCGACACCCTGCGGTATGCACAATATATCTAGCTTTCTTACGCGCATAGTAACCCGCAATTCCTTTTCCGTTAGAGCATTAACACCTCTCGTATCCCACATACCCAGTCTCCATTCATCACCTGAAACTTTTCCGTGGGCCGCAGTCTTTTAATGAGAGTACCAGTCCTGTCATCTGAGGCTACATTATAATTTGTATTATTCATTGTGTAAATTATCCACCCAAGCACTAGCTTCAAGTGAGAAAAATGTTCTGTAAATAAAATCATGACCAAACAAAGAGCTAATTCGTTATAAGGTGGTATATCAATGTATAACGTCAGTCCCACCAAACATCAGTCATGTAAAGGAAGGTATAAAGGAAAGAGAGAGACAAACAAAGCCCAGGGGGTACGTCTTTTATCAATAAAAGTTCCAATCCCATCCCAGTCCCACTAAAGGAGTTATGATTTGTTCATGTGGTAAACTAAGGAGGGCACCACTCTCTTGCAGTTTGGTCTAAGAACCAAAAAAGAGAAATTTCTATAGATTTCATAACCCTATTAATTTTCCCCAAACTTTTCACACCTGTTTTATTTCAAAGTCAAAACAAAACAATTCCCTTAGATATATATTATACCATATCATGAAAGATTAACTTACCATCTAAAATTAAGTTTCCAATTGAATCCTCCCCAGGTCATATCACTAGCTGTGATGTACTCAAAGGTATCGTCGCTAATTACGTCAATAATGGGACAAACTACTGTCGTCCTGTCGTTAGCTATTCTAGCAAGAAGAGGTTCCAACCAGCCCTCGGTGCACTCACAATGAGCGTCCAAAAACGTAATTACTTGGCCCTTCACGTGCTTTGCACCCAGCAGTCGAGCTCTAATGAGTCCTGACCTTTTTTCTGTCCGATATACGTAAGTTGGAACAGGTAATGTCCTCACATAATCTTCCAAATCTTGCTTCAGATGTTCTGCAAAAAATTATTCATAATCAGATCTCGGGACTAATTTTTGAAAATTTATTTTTCTCTAAAAAAAAAAAATTATTATTATTTCTACGAAGTATTTATACTGTAAATTTCAAAATACTCCGCAAAAAATGCATGGAAAAATATATTTTCACAACACCACCACTGAAACTCCATTCATACATGCTTGTAGAGCGAGGCGTAACGTCGATTTCCAACCCTAGGGTTGAAATTTCTAGTTTTTCAACCCTAGGGGCTGAAAAAAAGTTTTAAACCTGTAGGTTGACTCCTTATCATTGGATTTTCAACCCTAGGGTTGAAATTTCTAGTTTTTCAACCTTAGGGGGTGAAAAAAAGTTTTAACCCTATAGGTTTACTCCTTATAATTGCATAGGCGTATTTCTCGCACTCACTCTACATGCATGTATGAATGGTGTTTCA
>WSXT02075734.1:0-12163 GCA_011762715.2 Neuroterus valhalla
GCGCAGCTAGGAGCTGTCTGTCTCGCTGTGCCTTCATCCTAGGGTTAATCGTGCCCGACGATTGGCCAGGACGATGTGTCTAATCCAAACTGAATCTTAGTCTAAGAGGGAAATCGTCCCAGGTATCCAGCAAACCCGTGTTCGTTTCTCTTTTAACCCTCCTACCATACCAAAGTCATACATGCCAGGAGAGCCCGTTTATAGGAATCCTTCCACACATATCCATACACATGCAGGCCGAAGTCCGTTTGACCACCTTGTCCTAAAGCCTCCCCACAAACTAGAAGGCCCTAAAGCCTCTTGGGGAGAACCAATTGCAGTAGAACGTTTCTGAAACGATTTAGTAGAACATTTCCAAGATAGGACATTGGGAACGTTCTCGGAACCTTTTGAAGGTGCCCGCGGAACGTTCCCTGTTATTAGGGAGGTTTACACATTAAATTTTGATCGCAGTAAAACAACAAGAAATAAAAATAGAAAAACCAATAGAAAATCTAAAGCAGGGGCAAAAATAACCGAAATTATCAAAGATAGGGATTGTAGGAGATTTTGAGAAGAATAGGATAACAAAGGCAAAAAAATACAGAAATTGGGGGGATGGGGGACTGACTGTGATCCCTGATATAATTTTTGATTTCCAAAATTTTTTTTACGGTTATCTTTTCTGGACCAACGTTCAATGTTTACGACTTTCATGATTTTTTCTCACAGATGAGCATTTTGAAAATATTCAAAATTCAACTTTTGAGTGTATAAGATGTTGTTGATCTGAAACTTTACTGTAGAATTGATTCATCTTCCCTGTTAAGTTTATCATTGCATTTCTAGCTATCTGTTTTAGGTATTTGAAGGGTTTTTTTCAAGGGGGAAAAGAGAGGTTAGGTAAAAGAAGGGAAGGACTGTGATGCTTATCAAAGGCAACTGGATTTTGAAAAATTATGCAAATTGTATAAAAATCACTTTTGAAATGTTAAAACCGAGGGACATAATTTCAAGGCCTATAACTTCATCTGGATCGAACATTCAAAATCCAATTACTTATGATCCAGAGAATCAATCTATCAAAAACACGTGCAAAGTATACTTTACAGCAATATAGAAACTCCGAAACCGAAATTACTTTTCAATTTGTTCAAATTGGTTGCATTTCTTTGAGGGACATAAAAGTAGAAGTTTCGAGACATATGTCCATGTATTTTTTATTTTTTTCACCCATATTTTCTTTGCATGAAACAAAAAATCTGCTCCCTATTTTCCACATTCAACAGTATCTCACAAAAATTAAAATTCACAGAGTACGCAACGGAAAGTCTGAAGACCTCTATAATGTCCCAAAAACCGAGTGATCGCATTGTATGGATAGATATGGAAGTAAGTATTTAGAAGATATAAATTTGGAAGTCATTCAACATTTCACTTGATACATAACCAAATGTAATTTAAATGTAATTAAATTACGCAATTGAAATTTTGCTTAACAGATGACGGGTCTTGATCCTGATAAAAATAAAATTTTGGAAGTAGCCTGCATCGTAACCGATTCTAACTTGAAAACTGTAAGCGATGAGTTTGAGATAATTATTCACCAACCAGATGAAGAGTTGGATAATATGGATTCTTGGAATACGCATCACCATGGAAAGGTAATACATTCCACATTCTGAAATATTTTTTTTTCATACCTCGGTCGAAAGTACGTTCCTCCGACATCGATTGTGAGGCAGAAAATCTGAATTTAAGCATTGATAGAACTACACTCCCGCCCTCTGTAACACTGGGAGCAAAAACTTATATTCCGGGAGCTAGCGACATTTTTTATTGACTTATTTGCTCGTCGATGAAAATCCATGAAAGTCTTTAATAAGGTTGTAGATATCACGAAAATCGACCACTTACAACCAGTAAGTGGAGCAACGCTTATCAGGAGCGTTATTAGCATGTTACAAACAATCGGAAAATTGACTTATATGCTCGTCGTTGGCCTTTTGAGAGGTTGTCTATTGACATCAAGCGATGTCAACATATGACCACTTACACTAATTAGGCGGGGCCAAAGACCGCTTACTAGCGCGTGAAGGTGTCAGAAATTTGTCAAGAATAGACTTATTTGTTCGTGCGTGAAATTTGGCATGGTACAATATATTCTGTATTTTTAATGAAATCACTAAAGAAATACAGTTATTTATCACAAAATAAAGGCTTCCTCACTACAAGATTATTAAAAATAATGAACTATTTCTTTTCATTTTTTTCCTTGATTGAAGTTACATCAATTAATTTTGATGGAACTTTGTGTGTGAAAAAACTCTCCCAGCTTCATGGTTGTTGTTAAAAATACATCTATTATTTAATTTTCATTTTAGAAATTTATATGGTAAAACTGTTAAGACCACTCAATCAAAGTCCATCTTTTTTTCTTACTAATCCCTTTTTTCCCATTTCTACCCCATAAATTGAAAAAATCCCGTAAAACATCAAAAATCTAAATTCTTTAAGAAAAATGAATAGAAATTCAAGGCAATAGAAAATAAGACTCTTCGAAAGATATTTTTTCAAGTCTAAACGTTCCAATTTTCTCAAAATAAAAATTCAATTTGAAACACTTCTAATTTCTCAATATTTCAAGTGAAAAAATTGCATTTCAACTAATTAGATGAATTTGCAGCATAAACAATACATTTTTTAGCAGGAAAGAATAGCTTTAAACAGAATACATGAAATTCGCAAAAAAAAAACGTTAAACTTGTAACCAACAAGACAAATTTTCAACCAAAACGAATGACTTTCTGAGAGATTAAGAGAAATCCAATCTAAATGATGAATTTTCCAATGAAAAGAATTAATTTTCAACCGTTAAAAGTAATTTTCTACCCAAAAAGACAAATCTGTGCCAAGAAAAGATAAATTTTCAACCGAAAACGATAACTTTTTTTAAGATTGTTTAGCCTTCAATGAAACTCTCATCACATTCCCAACCGCAAATTCAATTTCTTACCAATAAAAATGAATTATAAACAAGAGTTGAATTTTTAACTAAGAAAGATTTTTTAGCCCAGAAAGAAAAATAAGCTTGAATTCTCAAACAAAAAATACGGATTCTTTAAAAAAGAGTTTGATTAAAATTTCCAATTGAAACAAAAAATGTAACCTAGAGAGATTACTGTTTTTTCAACATTTTTGAATTTTCAACAGAATAATAAAATCTCAAACTGAAAAATTGAATTTGTAATCAACAGAAATGAATTTTTTTTACAGAGAGTTGAATTTTCAATCAAGACAGATTTTTTGATTTAGGAAGAAAGGACGATGTCAACAAGATGGTTAAACTTTTAACCAAAAAGACTAATTTCCAACCATTAAGAATAACTTTGTCCCTGAGAAGACTTATTTTCAACAATGGATTTTTTTTGATAAAAGAGTTCATATTTCAACAAAACAGTTGAATTTCAAGCTGGATGTCCAGCAAAAGTAACAATGTTTTAAATGAAAAAGGAGAATTTCTACAAAGCAGTTGAATTTTCAATGCGAAAATAAGAATCTTCAAGAAATAAGTTAAATAGCAACCAGATAATTTAATTTACTAGCAGGAAATACGACATTTCGATCAAACAAATTATTTCCTAACCAAATAATAAGATGTGCAACTGAAAGAGATAAATTTTGAAGCCAGCACGACGAAATCCCATTTAAGTCATGAATTATCAAACGAAAAACATAAATTTTCAACAATTTTCACTCTCAACCATGTATGTAGTTGATTATTCAACCAAAAAAACTACCCAAAAAGACTATTTTTCAAGAAAAAAAAGTCTTCTACGACACAAAGAAAGTTTGTGAAACAGTAGTTCAATTTTCAACCAAGCATTTGAATTTGGAACTTCAGAAGATGATCAGAAGAAATGGCTACTAAAAGAGATAATCATTAAAACCAAAAACACCAATTTTCTACAAAGCAGTTTAATTCTTAACCCGAAAACAAAAATTTATAGGAATGGACTTGAGTACGCTGGATGACCGTGCGCGGACTCTTGCAGCGGCGACTTTGACGACCACTTAAACTTGGTTTGCCTCGCGGTTCACTTGTAAGCATAATGTTTTTATATGTATATCTATTGCCCCGCCTAATAAGTGTAAGTGGTCATTTTTTGACATCGTCGAATGTCAATGGACAATCCTTTAAAAGGTCAATTAGGCCATAGAGCAGAGGTGTCCAACGCAAGGCTGGCGTGCTTCTCCTTTCTTCCCCTTCTTCGAGTGCTTCATCATAAATTCTCTCCACGTTCCACCTCGGGCTTTGTCTGATGACGCCTGACCACGCCTACTTTCGCGCACTCTTTACACAGCCTGGCCGCCGCGCAGTGGGACCAAATCCCGAAAAGCTGGCCAAAACTATAAAATGTTCATAAAATTCCTCAAATTTCCTTACTCAGTGATTTTAGGGGTCGCTGATCACGAATCTTGTGTCAAAAATTTCAAATACAAAATGGCGGATCCAATATGGTGTGCGAGTATGCTAAATAAATTTTTTATGCTTTTTTAAATTGGTGTGAGGGTGTTTTTGAGGTCGCTGATTACGAATACAGTGTCAAAAATTTCAAATACAAAATGGCAGATCCAATATGGCGGACTAGTATGCTAAATATATCTTTGATTCCTTCCAAAATTAGTGTACTGGGGTTTTTGAGGTCGCTGATCACGAATTCGTTAACGAAAATTTCAAAAACAAAATAGCGGATCCAATATGGCAGGCTTATTACCTAAAATAATATTTAATTATAATATTATTCGATATGGGAGGTTCTATAAGGTCACTGAATACCAATGCAAAATCTTAATTATTAAATGTATTTATTCAAAGACTTGGAAGTGAGAGATTCGTAAAAAAGGACAATTTTCAATATTCGACATCAGAAGATTCAGATTCATTGTCTGATCATTCGCTTGTTTCGTGAGAGGAAGTCTCCGTGATTTCGATATCAGGCGCAATTAACGTTGTAGCTGGATCTGGTAGCAAAGAATTGAATTTTTTTAAGGGGTAATTCACGCAGACTGGAAATGAGTGGGTCAGATGTGAGAAGTAAGCGTAGAAAAAGGTCTTCCATAGTTTTAACACGTGAACATTTTCGGGTAAAATCTTCTCTGAATCTTTTAATCAATTTATTACAGGATTCTTGCACATCTTCTGACATTTGTCCCATAGGTAATAACGACGAAGTTATTATTTGTGACTCATGAATAAGAAGTTTATGGACAGATGTTGGCATGTAATACCAGGGATAGAGATGCACAAATTCACGAGCTGTCTGCAAAGCATAATCTTGAAACCTAATCAAATTAATATGAAATATTTTATTATTACCACTTGAAATTATATTACCACATATTACAATAATATCAATTATAAAATCAATATTACATTATATTACCACTTGAAATAACTTGCAAAATAACGTGAAATTTCCGGATAAAATTCTTATCGAATCCTGTTATTATTTATCTGCAGAAATATCTGCATTTTCAAAGAACGAGCAAAATCAAGGAAAAAATATCTTTAATTGTATAATTATTTGTCGTTTTTAATATTAAAATACCAAAGAAAAAATGTTTGCGAGTATAAATTATAAAAATAATTGTAACATAGTTTTTATTTATATTCAAAAAATAATCACATTTTACTGCCCCATATTCATTTTAGTCCCGGGCCCCGTAAAGCTTTAATCCGCCCCTGATTGAAGCCAGTCAGCACATTTCCTGTGCAGCACCCTAATAAATTTAGGGCAGAGTAACGAAAACCCCACTAAAACCGATTGGGAATTTCTGCATGAGACATTACACGTCGTAAAAATCGAAATCTTGGGACTTTCTCTACAAAAAATTCAATAAAAATCTCAAAAGCAGATGGATGCAAGATTTCCTTCTTGACTTCATTCACTGACAGTATACTTCACAAGATCTGATGGGTCCGGAAGGTCGGCAGAGCCCGGCAACTCAACTTTTCTCTAAATGTTTTCTTCATTTGATTCAATTTTATCTGATTTTTTCACACAAATCGTTAATTTTTTTCAAATAGTAATACTGTGACTATCATTCTAGTGACTTTTATGCAAATAGTACTTACCGCTAGCAGATGTATCCATTTTTTAGAAATAAAAAATCTTGATTCTATGAGTTTCTGTGAATTCCGGAGTACAGAACCAGTTTTCGCACTACGAAACCGTCAGGTGTTCACGGAACGAAGGCCTTATTCAGACGGTCATAAAATGACAGGTAATAGGGATAGGTACCTCTAGGTTGCAGATTCTAAAAGCGTGATTCTTCTCCTACAAAAGCCACCTATTCCGATCTTTGAAATAAGAAATTTAGTTTTGGTATTTTGGCCAGCTTTTCGGGATTTGGCCGCACTGTGGGTCGGGAGGTTAAAGATATGGCTGCTCGGTTGGACCTTACCATCTTGAACTCGGGAACCTCAACTACCTTTAGGCGGAGAGGCTACCGAGAAACCATCCTGGATATGACCATGGCCTTGTTAGGTGTAGCCAGGAGAGTGCGGGATTGGAGGGTTCTTGAGAATTACACAGCAAGCGACCACCAGCATATTTGCTTCCATATGGGCTGTGGGTCTCATTCATCCTCCATTCCTCGCAATCCATCGAGGAAGAGTTGGAATCCAAAGAAGCCTAATGCGACTATTCTTGTTAGCACGATTGCTATGAAGAGTGGGAGCATGCTTGCGGAATTTTCAGGTGCGGCGCTGGCCAGATTAGATGCTGAGGGTTTGGCGAAGGCTACAATGGGTTTGATCGTGCAAGGGTGTAATGCTTCGATGCCCAGAAGGTCTTCGAAGTACCAGAAGCCGCCGGTGTACTGGTGGACACAGGATATTGCTGTGGTTCGTAGAAGAAGAATGGACGCAACCCAGGCTAACAAGGATTACTTGAGCGTCAAGGAATTATTAAACCGAGCCATTAGTGAGAGTAAGCATCACAAATGGGTTGAAATTCGGGAGTCGGTTGATCGCGACATTTGGGGTCTTGGCTACCAAATAGTGACCGACAAGCTGTTTGGGCGAGCTCCAGTTGCGATTCAGGAACCAGCTATGTTGGAGATGATCATTGGAGAGTTATTCCCTACTCATCCATCTAGGATCATCATGAAGGAACCTATGCCTGAAATGATCCCTCTTTCTACCAAAGAGGAACTGTGATTGGGAAGCTTTTCGAGACTCTTCTGCAGGACAGGTTAAGAACGGCCGTTCAGGCTTAGCCGAGAATCAGCATGGTTTTAGGCAGGGCAGGTCTACGATTGGAGCGATTCGAGAGGCACTTCACGAAGCGGGAATAGCTCCGAACGGCAACCGCAGATCAAGGAGTGTGTGCATTATGGTCACTTTTGATGTCAAGAATGCCTCCAATTCATTACGATGGGTTGACATCCTTGAAGCACTTGAGGAAAAGTTCAGAATACCTGATTATCTGCAGGGTATTATCGGCAACTACCTCAGTGACAGGCAGCTCACCTTCGAAACATCTGAAGGGACGCGCTGCGTAAAAACCACGTCGGAAGTTGCTCAGGGGTCAGTTCTGGGACCCGATATGTGGAACGTGGTCTATGATGACGCTCTGCGTATTGATCTTCCGGAAGCAGCGAAGCTTGCTTGCTTGCTTGCTTGCTCGCTCGCCAGCAAGAAGACTAAACTCGTCGTTCTCGTCAGGCAGAGATTCTTCAGCAAACCATTTAGAGCAAATATCACCGGGCATGGCACTGGGGCCGTGAATGTGCTGAAGTACCTGGGTACTTAGATTGACGAGAAGCTCGCTTCCGGGATCCAGATTTTCAAGGCTGCGTGTAAAGCTGGGACTATGATAGCAATGACATCTAGACTCATGCCCAACATTGCAGGCCCAAGAAGCTGTAAAAGGAGAACACTTATTAGCGTTGCGAACTCCGTAATGTTGTATGGAGCAGAAGTGTGGGCAGACGCACTTAGATCTGTCTACCGAAGGAACGAGTTTTCGAAGGATCAGCGTAAAGCTGCGCTCAGAATCGCTTGCGCCTATAAGTCAGTGCCCGGTCCGGCTGTTTTGGTCATTGCGGGATGTATTCTGATTGACTTTCTTGCAGCCGAGAGGAAAGCGATCTATTTGGCGAAGCAGCGAAATGCAGATATTGGCATTGCTGCTGGTGCAAGATTATCTACATTCAAGCGATTGGAAGAGAAATGGAAAGCCGACTCAAGGGGGAGGTGGACGGTGAAGTTGGTAGGCAGTTCGAAGCCGTCGATCACCAGGAGGTATGGTGAGGTAAATTTTTACCCTACACAGTTTCTTTCTGGCCACGGACATTTCAATGACTACCTCTATAGAAGGAGCAGGAAACCGAAACCCAACTGCGATTACTGCCCAGGGATGGTAGATAGCGTTGAACACACGTTCTACGAATGCGACAGATGGACGGCTGACAGGAGAAAGCTTGAGATATAGGTGAACGCCAACATTACGTCGGACAACAACATAGGGCTGATGGTTGGCTCCCGCAACAACTGAGACGCTATAGCCCAGTACGTGGAAAATGTACTGCAGCTTTAGAAGAGAGAAGAACATCTTTGAGGCAGTGAGGTTGATCCTTGAGGGTCAGAACACGTCGGAGGCCGACGAGCCTGAGTGCATCAACTGCGCTGCTGAGGATGATGCGTGCGTGTTGGGGTGGATAAGGATTAGCAAAGAGAGTCTGCAATCCAAGCTGGCTGCGCGGAAGAAAGCCGAAGCTCGGCGTACTGGCATTACTCCCATTTCCCTGAAGTAATGCGATAAGCGGTTCCAGGGAAGTGGGTCGGCAGGAAAAAAGGAGTTTAAGGTGTAGTGGGTAGGTGCCGTTCGGTAAGTCCCACTCTCACATTCATTCCTTGTGGACCATGCTTTTTGCGATCCCCAAAGTTCGAATCTGGTTAGTGCATGAGAATTTCTCCGTTTTTTACTCCTAAAAAAAAATCTCTAATAGGAGGCATTGAAAAAATTAGATTCTTCCTGTTCTTCACTTTCCTCATATCGAAAATCAAACTTGTCATTTAAAACATTTCAGATGTGCATGTCATAGGGATGGCTTTTGAGGTTGATGCCGAAATATCTCACATCACCTTTAATACGGGGCGAAAACAAAAGATTTTGTATGTTCTTTAATTTCCAAATATCGAAAATCAAGCTTATCATTTCCAACATTTCAGGTGTGCATATAATGAAGGCGGCTTCAAGGGATGATGCCAAAATGTCTCACCCGACCTCCCATGTGGGGCATAGAAAATAAGATTTTCAATGTTCTTTAGTTTTCAAATATTGAACACCAAACTTTTAATTTTTAACATTTTAGGTGTACATTTCAAAAAGACGGCTTTTAAGGGTGATGCTGAAATGTCTCATCCAACCTATGATACGGGGCATCAAAAATAAGGTTTTTGATGTCTTTAATTTCCAAATATCGAAAATCAAGATTGTCATTTTTAGTATTTTAGGTGTACATATAATAAAGGTGGCTCTCAGTTTCGATGCTGAAATGTCTCATCCTACCTATAATACAGAGCATGGAAAAATTAGATTTTCGGCTTTTCTCAATCTGCAAATGTCGAAAATAAAAGCTATTCGGCACAGGCGGTAATGCATTTCCTATTCAAAGTCTGCGGGGTCCTTTCCAAAATTGTCGTTTTTATGGTTCCTTAGATGAAAACTTCCCTGCACTTGTCACAAAGAGTATTGTGTGTCACAGGCACGGCAAGTGGGCAGGTATAACTCTTGTAGTGTAGATTGAAGGACTGCCTATTGCGTCGGCTAGTCTACGACTCATTTTTAGCTTGCCCCGATTCGCTTATAACTCGCTTCTCATTTGTCCCTTTCCAATACCGAAAATTTCACAATCGTTTCTCAATGTCCACTTTGCGCACTTGTTGTAAAATGTACTATGTGACTACAGGCAAACGTGCGGAAAGTAAAGCCAATGGAGATGATCCTGATTGATATTCTGATCACATTGACAGTTGACTGACTTTTAACAGACTGATTGTGGGTAGTGATTCTGTAAGTAGGTCAAATAGAGATGATAGTTAATTATAAATTACTGACAAATACCCTTTATTTTAGAATTTTTGAAAAGACGTTTTCGAAAAACGACGTCAAGCACTTATGGGGTAGGAAGGGGTTGATTCTGAATTTCTCATGTATGGAGAAAATGTTGAATGTATGATAAGAGGGGTAGAAAAAGAACATGATTACATCGCGTCATTCACGAAGAGCTCCTTATTTCATGAATTCACCAGGAAATTCTAGTCATTTATGATAAAATCATGATCAATTTTCAAACTTTCGAAAACTGTCTGATTTTTTTTTCGATCAAACCAAAAAGTTAATGCGATTGATAAAAAATATACCTCGTGTTATAGGTCCAGAAAGTAGGCAGTTATTTTGCCGTCTGCTTGTCTTCAACCATCCAGCTTACAACTTCCATTTTATTCACATCTGACTTGCGCTACAAATTTCAGACTCATCTAGATATTTTGTTGAAATTTTGAGAAATGGTTTAAAATTTATAAGGGCAAGCCTAAGAACAGGGTAATAGAGCACTAGCTAAAATATAATCAATCGAATTGGATAATTCTAACAGAATTAAGACTCAAATAACTTCATTGGTTTTCAACTCGCTCCAAAGCTGCATAGCCTACCTGTGGCAATTCGACAAGATATCACGTGCATCACCGTTTATTTTTTCTAAATTTCTTCCTTCATTTGTGCTTAAGGTAAGTGTGCTAGTTATCGGAAGCTTATGGCGAATTCTAGATTTCAAATGCTTGAAAAATTGTAGTAAATATATTTGAAGATCGAGCAATGGGTTTTGTTGAATAAAGAGGACACTTAGAAATGTATTTAACTTATCTTTTGCGATATATCTCATTAGACTGAATATTACAAGAAGTTTGAAGTTATAAATACGAGAGTGCATGGGTTAACGGCAAGTCGGAAACCTGTCAAAACCTGGCAAAACCTGGCAAAACAATTTGAATTCAATGCTGCGGTGTCGACATACGTAACAAAATACATTTTTGTTGAGAACAGAAAAACACAGCAGCTATCTCAAATATTAAATATAAAAATAAAAAAATAATATATATAAAAGACTAAGCCATCTGCCAATAACCCATGCATTGACGAAGACTGGCACATTTACCTTATACGAAGAACAGATCCCAGTAAAGAAAGACTGATTCTGGAAAATAAACATTTCTTTAATTAGCTGGAATCTCGTTTGGTTTCTGGATTTGTAATTTTATTTTGTTCAAATGTAATATTCTTCTTCAAAGTATGAAGAAAATCACATTACTCACAAAATAATTTTTTTACGCTTTAGTAGCGGCCTATCTATGTTACAAATGATCTCAATTCAATTTACGGAGGCTTATGGCACAAAAATAGTTGGTTCATTTATTTATTTGTTATGAACAAATGTAATAAACAAAATTTCTGAAACCGTGATTTACTGCATCCTCAGGTTGCGCATAGAGGCTCCCTGTGCCAGGAGTTTCTGCTGTATACCGGTACTGTAGCTAATAAGCAGTCGCGGACAGTTGTCTGAGGTTGGTCATGAAGGGAAAACCTTCAAGCTAAGGCGCAAACAACCATGCTGAAGGCTTCGTGGCACCAGGAAGTGGTGTCGTCAAAGGAGTCTCTAGGATACCACGCCATCTCCTAGAGTATAAGCTCCTAGAGCGCACGTTACCTCCGTATGCGAAGCTCTGCGAGAACAACTATGGAAACCTCAAACCCAAATCCAGATTGGAATGCGTTCCAACATAATCGAATGCGTAGAGCACCCGACAATGGTTCGGCAAGCATTGCCGATCGTTCCAGAGTTCGAGGTGCTGGAGTAAATAAAAACACGATGATGAACCGGCGAGACAATCCACGTCCTTTATGGACGGATCTACTTGATAATGAACTGCTTCACTGACACGATGCCAGTACTGTCCCTAAATCCAGAAGTTACATGGCGCGCCTGCATACTCTGTGTTGCTGGAAACGCCTAGAGCTCTCACACCTTTCACGCTAACTAGGAACCCTTACAAGGTGTCCGCCTCCAATTTTCTTGAAATTTCAATATGTTGTAGGGTACGAAGAAGTAAGAA
>WSXT02075745.1:0-12162 GCA_011762715.2 Neuroterus valhalla
GGGGGGGGGGCGTATTTGGATCAAGAAAAATTTTGATGAGATGATTTTCATAGTTGTTTATATTAATAAATCAAATTGAGTACACCTAGGTGTCGCTGACATACAGCGCAGTGCGAGGCACAGTAAGTAAATTAAGGTGGTTCAAATTCTGTTCCTCTTATTTCTATGCTCTAACCCCCTGTTTTAATGGACGAGTAATGTATGAATTTGAAAAAAAAAATTACATAGAGAGGTCGCGAGAGCAACATAAAGTTGAGAGGGTCTTCCCATGAGTGAAACGAAGATTTTGTAAATTGAATCCATAGAAATGAATCAAAGGTGTACCGAGCTGCATCTGAATCATTTATTTCTACAATTAGTCCCGAAGTAACCGCATAAGTGGAAAATTGGGGTTCGCGAGTTTTTGGGGCTGAATATGATTTTTTCATAGCTGTTTCAATTCCAAACTATTTCCAATACATCGAAATATAGTTTTTTCTGATAATAAGATGTTTTATGAAAATACGTTTCATACAATAAATGCGATAGTTTTGGTTTTTATTCTAACATATTTTATAATTCTGACAGCAGCTACGAGTTACTATTGAAATTAGTAAATATTATTGAAAGATGCTTTTTGCCCCTCATTGCAAAGTTCAGATAGTAAAATTAAGGGTGATTTTTGACAGAAAATACTAAAAAAGGTCTCTCAGGGTAGGTGGACGGAACTTTGAAAAAGCGTTTGATTCTGTATGCTGTAGTTGCTGCCGAGGAACGCCCTAGGGTGAAAATGAAATGGGGTTAACTCTGATTAGTTTGACAATTCAACTCCCTTGGTCCATTCTTGTGCAGAGTTCTCTCACGCTCAATCCAGCATTATGAATATTTGCACAGTCAGAACCATTGAGGTTGTTTGGCTGAATAGGGGTCAGATACCCAGATCGAAGAGGTCTCATGTTATTTGTGTAGTTTCTCTAAATTTTTTATAATAATTATTTGATTCAGGGGAAATTGTCTTCAGATGGAAAAATTCAAGGTTGGCGAATAATAAACTAGATACTTGCAATGCTGGAGAAAAGATAATGCTATTCAGAGCCATGAATGGCTGGATGGGTGTTCAAAGCGACGAAACAGACAATCTGCTTGTTCATTGCGGAAACCAAAAAACAAACGTTTACAGGGATACAAGTGTTATGAGTAACCTAGAATGGGAACCAGATCAGTCCCTCATAGTTTTGAAAATGAACATTGGTCATGGACAAATACCTATTAAAAAGTTTATTGGAATAACTAAGGAAAAGATCTAGGAACTACAATGTAGATTTATGCCAGGAGGATCATGCGCAGATCAGATATGGAGATTGAGACCGATCACAGGAAAGAGTTTGAAAGTAAACAAAACAGTTTCCTTGGAAGAGTATGGAGTGAATGGTTGTCTCCTCGAAGCAGTGGAAGAAATACATTATAACAGGGAAGTGAGTGTTCAAGCATATGGACAACTGAACGATGAGTTCGATATTTAGCAAGGCGTATTAGAGAGTAAATTCTGAGATCCATTCAATTCGCGCCGATACTGTCAGGGAAGTGATGTTTCTAGGTAAGTAAATCGTCAAACTAACCCATGGAATTTCGGAGGAATATCTCTGAAATTTCTATGGAAATCTTCTGGAATCTCGACGTCCTCCGAGAATACTGGATGTGAGTTGGTTATTCCTAATTGACACAGGGTAAATTTGATGTGACGCTGTAATGACAGGCAAGGTGGCAAAGGTTGATGGGGGACGCCATGGTGTCATAGTATGATGGCATGTCTCGAAATCTACGGCTGTGAGGTTAACGTACCGAATAATGATGGCAGGAGTAATCTAAAACTTGCACTAACCCTAGGCGACGCTTGTTTCACCCATAGTATCATCACTTCCTCGAATAAAAATTTTAATTAAAGCTAGAAAATTTAACAAAATATCCTAGGTTTTAACTTCCATCCTGAGGTTAGAAAGGAGAATAATTCTTTCAGATCGAAAATGCAAATGTTTGATCGAAAAATATTTGTCATATACTGAGGATCCAAATGTTTTGTTGCAAATTGAACCTTTTGTTTGAAACATCATTCTATAGAAGATTTTTCATTTGTGAAACAAAAAAGGTAATATTGCTCCCATCCACTCATTTAAACCGAGGAGCTTGTTGTGTACGGAAATTGCAGATGAGAACTCATTCATGTCCATTGCCATCGTTGCGATTTGAGAAAAGATAGGGAATATCTGCAGAGAAATCTAAAGAGAAGAGAGGAAAACAGAATAACAGAGAGACATGCAGGACTCGAAGCGTATATACGGCGGTGGTTTTCCTTATGTAAATATATGCAAGCACCTTGCACTGCCCCTAGATGCCACAGCTATTGGCCTTAAACCTTCCGACCTGAACTCTGAACTCCAAAGCACGATCTTCTCTCTCACGGAGATAAATACAAGCGCCACGCAGCTTGCAAGAAAGTGTTGACGTGAGCCTCAACCATCCCCGAAAGAATGTTTCAAAATTACATATTTGTTCCTCCCTTACCTTGTTCTTGGATTTCCGGCATGACCGACCACCCTGTCCGTACTTTCACGTTGGACAAGAACCCACCCATTCACATCATAAAGTAGGATGATCCTTTTCCATGATTACAGTTGAGTACAGTATCATTAAACGATTCCCAGAAGGATTCTTCAACATCTCTTCTGTCATCCATAGTAATCGTGATGATACACATATATATTTTTTGACATGTTGTTTTCTCCATTTAGTCAGTTTAAAATTCAACTATCCGTAACAGAGGCTTGCCGCAGGAAAAAGTTGCCGCGGAGAAGACTTGCCGCATGTGACTTGATATGGCGCCAACCCCCCATGTCCTGGCAGGTGATAATCGTCGATCTCGTTTAATGAGAAGATTTATGGTTTCTAGCCATTTTTATTCAGGGCAGCTGGTTTTTACGTGGTGGACACGTTGTTTACGTGGTGAAGCTAGTGGCTCGTTTGTCAACGGTTAAACACTGGATCACCCTCAAGCCTACCCCTCCATCCACCCTTCGCACTTTCCGTACACGGAATATCCACGGATCTCCCCCACCTCCAACTCTGGTCGTCCTCTATCCTGCGGGCGATAGCGAGCCTCCCTTAATTAACGAGACGTCCCATATATATCCGAGGGGCGCGTCGCGTAACACCATAGGGGTCGCATTGTTGCACCAGTGTTTTACTGCATATTGCGCCGATCGTTTGCGCGCTGCGGTATTTGGACGTGCACCTCACGCCAATACTTCTTTTGGAATTTGAAGGAGGGGTGATAACATGAATAATTGCATTTTCCTTCTCCTTATACTTGGAAACGATAGAATGCACAGGAAATGATATGATGCACAGTGGATACCAGTTGATAAGTTTGATCATGAAATTAGATAAACATTATATACATTTTTTATACTGATCTACTGAAACAATCATATCATCTTCAAAAGCAAGTCCACGCTCTCTTACTGTTCCGAAATCAAAACGATCTCCATCAGAAAGACCCATTCTTAGACATTTGTTCATGTATATATTGAACATCCATGAGGACATAACGCATCCTCGTCTGACGCCTTGCTTAAACAGAAAACTTTTTTGTGCTCTTTCAAATTTTTCCATGATTTTGGTTAATATTTTTCCCATCATGCTAAGCAGACTAATCACTCTATAATTGGTACAGTACCCTTTATCACCATTTCTCTTCTGTAATAAGGAAATAATCGCCTTTTTTCAATAATTTGGAACTTCACCAGTCACAGAACATAGATTCATCAATTCACTAGTAATTTCAGTCTCTCACTCGCTGCAATAAAGTACTGAGGCTTCCGCCTCTGGAGCACATATGTACGTGTAAAATTTTATGCCTAACGAAGGTGTTTGCAATAAACAAGCCTTTTTGAGCATGAGCTAATAATTTACCTAGTTCTATTCGTTTTTGGTCTGGAAAATGACCAAGTACCCTGTCTATCCTCTCGCGTTGGACAGCAACATTCAAGGCAGTCTGAAATCACGCCTTTTCTAGGGTTGGCTTTATCTAGACGAATGAAAGGTCTGAGCTGCCCCAAGACTGGCGCTGATTAGGTTTCTGATAACAAAAAATTCAAAGTTTAGTCCAGAAGGCCTAGTCTGAACCAGGACTGGTGCTGATCAACTTTCTCAAAACAAAAACCTAGAAGTTTGGTCTGCAACGTCTTGTCTGGCTGTATAGTTCATAACTAGCAGCTGATCAGTCATTAACTAGCGGCTGACCAGATGTTTTGGCCTAAGGCTAGCTAGAAAAAGCGTTACACTTTTGGCCAGGCCTGGACGAATAGTCTAGTAAGTGTCGGGACTGGAAACCTGATGGTCTGTTGTGGGCCGGAGAAGCGCTGGACGATATTTTCACACGGGCGCAATCCACGAGGTGTGAAAATTATGGGCATGATCAGATATTAATATGTGTTCTTTTCCTTCTGTTCTCTCCAAGTTTCAAGGTTCTGTGATCTATATTTCAGCTTCAACCATTCTCTGGACCAGACAGTGTACCTGTGCTCTATCGGAAATATGTTGAGTGTGTATATGGAACAAGGCGTCAACGTGAAATTTTTGTGAAACTTAGCAAAACTGAATTATTATCGAACATCGATAAAAAACGATTCGACGAATTTTTACATGGAAATTTGCAAATAGAAAAAGTATGTGCTAAGATGGTGCCGCAGCTGCTTACCCCTAAGGAAAAATTGACTTGATTGAACATTTTCACTAACATCCTGGAAAACTTCGAAAATGATCTGAAAATTTAGGAAATTGTAATAACTTGTGATGAATCATATGTTTTTTTCAATATGATCCTGAAACTAGGCATCACTCTATGCATTGGATACACTCAGAATAATTCCGGCGGAGCACAGGCATAAATTCTGCTTCAAAAAAGGTTACGGCCGTACTAAGGATCACTGAACCTTCAAACTAGGAGGGATTAGAGAAGATAAGACACAGATCAATAGCTCTAGGTAAGCGTCAAGAAAATCAGTCCGGTTATTTAATAGCCACTTCTCGTATGTTATCTGAGTTCGTATTGTTACTTCCACTAGCCCCTCTCTTCCTCCACAACTCCAGTAGGTAACTTAGTTCATGGGTGGCCCCTAAAAGACCCAAAGTTTGAAAATAATCTATAATTTTTGGATTGGATTTTTTCTGAGCGAATACGGAATTTGTTCATTCCTCAAAAAACCTTCTCCTAGAATCTCGAATAAGCTCCACTAACTTCGAAAATACAAAAATCATACATATCCCCGAACCAACCCTGCCAAATTTGGCATTTAGAAAACAATTTGTCGATATTTCATGGGGAAGGATATTAGAACCGGAAGACAATATGGCACGTACGCTCAATAGCAGAAGATGTTTGTCTTTTCATCCTCGACCCCTGGATCGAAACCAGCGGGACGAATGGTAGAGAATAGAAGAGAAGTGAGAGAACCAAGAAGCATCTGGTGAATACTGTGATGGTGCAAAGTGTATACCGTTAAAAAACACCTTGTATCCTCTCTCTCTCTCTCTCTCTCTCTCTCTCTCATGTTTTTCTTTACCGTTTTTGCTCCATTTGTCAAACCACGAGAAAAACCTTGACAATGAACGCTGAACATTCAAGAAGAAACTCATTCGCTTACAAATTTTGTTATTATCGAAAACAATTGTACTGTTCAATAATTTGGAAAATCATCACCCATCCATATGCATCCTTTATATCTTGCATCAATCAAGGCCGTGCATAGACCACATGACGTGATACATGAGTCACGTAACTCAAATTATCGATTTTTTTTGCAACAACTCACGTCTGCACCAAAAAAAATATAAAGTTGAAATTTTGTGAAAAGCACTAGAAGACAATCAACTTCGTTTAATTATAGGATATGTTTTGAAATTTAAAAAAGAATTTATTTCGAACCTCATGTTGTATACAAATGTAGTTCATTGTTTTCTGAGGCTGTTTCTAAAATCTCAACTCGATATATTTTCCGATGCAGGCGTAAGTTGTTGCAAAAAAATGGATGATTTGGGTCATGTGACTCATGCGTCACCTGGACTTCACCCATTGTATATTATTCTTGAAAATACCCTTATCAGTTTCAAATCATTCAAATAAGATCTGAGACTCTAAATTGAAATTTCTTTTAACTGAAACTTTACTTGAATGGAATGGTTTGGTTCCTTGTGTGACTGGGCGATATAGTTTTCGATGAATAATAAATTAAGGTAACATTTTAAATCCAAAATGATGATTTTTTTTCGAAAAAAGTTGAGCTTTCAAACTGGCAAGCCGAACTTTGAATCCAAAAGCACGAATCATTAATAGAACAGTAGAACTTCCAACAACAAAAAATAGTCTATTGAATATAATAGGTTTGTTTCCAACATTCAAAAGATGTAGAGGAGAGTGGGGAGTTGTGAGCCGGGTTTTGTTTTCGAGGTATATCTTCCATAAAATTCGATAGATTGTAAATGTTGTAAGTTGAATTTTGAGAGGACATCTAAACACAACTACTGGGGGAAAGAATTTGAAAAAATCACTGTCGTCTTTGAAATATTGCAGATCGGCTGCAGATGATGCAGAAGTCTTCATCAACTTCCTCCAACTCCCCACAGCTGGTGACTCATAACTCCCCATAACGGACTTATTTAAAATGAACGCATCGCTATCGACGCTCTGAACAATTATTGAAATTTTCTTTTTTCTGTATGCAGCCAATGGTCTAAGGAATGTTTTTTTAAACTTTCCTCTAGAGTTATCGGCAAGACGGGCCTTAAAATACCACAAACACAAGTATCAAATAAAACTTTTGGTGCGATTCAACAATGAGTGATTCACCTGAAGGCCAAGAACGCCTGCAGATGCGATGAATGCTCACTAAAAAGTTAGCTTCGGTCAAGAGAAACACTGAACAGTACATACAACAGACCTAGCAATCACAGCATGGCAGAAATCGAAATTGATCACAACTGTCTCTCTCCGGCTCACAACTCCCTACTCTCCTCTACCTATTCTCAATAAATAATAAAGTTTTCAAACAAAGGATATCAATTATTCAACCAAAAAAAAATTGCATCTTCAACTAGGACAGATAAATTTTCAATTCAAAAGGACCAATTTCGGACCAAAAAAGGTGATTTCAACAAGATAGTTCAATTTACAAAAAAAAAAATTAAAGTCCTGACAAAATAGATGAATTTTCAACTGAACAGCTGAAGTTGAAACCCAATATTTGAAATTCCAACCAAGATTGATTTTATACCAAAAGGAAGAATTTTCGAAATCACAGTCAAATTTTTGACCAAAAAATGATTACTTAACTAAAAAAGATCCATTTGCCTACAAAATAATCAAACGTTCAATAAAGTTCAATGAAGTTTGGTGAATCATTTGTTATAATACATTTTCCCGTACAATTCATATTTTCCATGATGAGTAAGATTTTTATTTGTATGAATCTTGGTTCATCGGAAGCGAATTCATGTAAGCTGATTTATGTCAGAGCTGTCTTCAGTTATTTTATAAATATGATTAAATTATCAATTTACCAATCATCATGAATAATTTTTTATAATTTTTTACGACAAAAATCCTAAAGATTTTTATTCTATTATAATCTATTCATCTAAGTTTCATTATTGAGGTAATGAAATGTCTAGAATGGAAATTTGAGCTTTTTTTTCCTCAAGGAAGGGGGTGTATAATCGAATCGTACGGTCATAATCGAAAGGTAGCTGTATCATTTCTTCAAATCTGCAAGGGCCGATTTTCACATGAAATCTTCTCATTTTGATAAGAATGTAGAAAATTGAGTTTCGGAATAAGCAGTTGAATTTACAATCAAATAATTAAGTAATTAAACAAATCAGATTGGTTTCTAACCAAATAGTTGCCTTTTTAAGCCAAAAAGGCGAATTTTTGAAAAAAGAGTACAATTTTTAACGCGGGAATCTTAATTTCCATTGAAGACGCTGAAGCATAACCCAATAAATAAATTTCTTCCAAATAATTGTATTGACCACCAAATTAAATCTCCGGGAAATCTCCGTTTGAATTGTTGAATTGAGAAAAAATAACAAAGTTCGCGGGCAAATATTGGAGTTTAGAACCAGGAATGATAAATTTTTAGCTTATTATAAGGTAAGTGTACCGGTGTCCGAACATGTACCAGTGGTTGGACAATCCTATGTATCTCGTCGTAGAAATAGTTCAGTAAACCATAATCACTAAAGTAAATAGATGTTTGAAATTTACATAGTTTCTTGTATCCGGAAAGGCAAGAAAAAACAATTGTAAAATTTTGCATTCCACTGTATTGAACATATTTCAAAAACCAGTCACCATTGATCGCTATTTTGGGGTCGTGCGCTATGTTTTGTGTCAGGAAACAGCGTGTTCTTGTATTTTCGTTTGAGATGTACTGGAATTGGGGTATAACTTAATTGGTTGCATTTATCAAATTTTGGAGTCTCAAAAATTTAAAAATTTTTTGCGACTCGACTTTCTATACCAGCAGATATGTCCTTCCGATTAATTGAACTTAGTTATAAAAGTATTATGGAAAAGATTTTTGATTATTATTCAAGCCCCATCATATTTATTATCTGAAACAGTTAAAAGAATAATGTTCGCTAATGAGGTATTACGCATAAAGAGTTTCTATGAACTCTAACCTCTCTAACATTAGATACATGTTATTTTAGTCGAATATTTTTTTTTTGTAGGAAGTTTTCACGTTTTATTTCCTGTACAAGGTTTCAATTTGCACAAGCATAATGTCCGAAATTTCCACGTCAATAAATTTGTTTAGAAATGAATAATCATACACACACACTTTATTGATCAATCCAAGCTGAATTTCCCTCAGAACAAATACCTTATTAATCCTTCTTACTTTTTCATATTTCGTTTCTCATCCGTGAACACTTTGAACTTTCAAGAAACTGATTTTGCAGTCAAAAACATTTTATTACAATTCAAACATAAGCATGGAATAGAACTAACCTAAAATAACTGCCCGCTGCACGGGCACACTCTCATGGCGCGCTTCGCTTGCAAGTTTGAGCGCACCTAGGGCGCGCGTAATTCAGATCTCGCGCTTCGCGCTTGATCATAATTTCACCTCGCCCTATGCGCTCGGTATATATCTTTTTATTTTTGTTAAAAACTTTTTGAAAATTAATTTTACTTAAAGCTCTAATGGCCACTGATCTTAACATCTCGCATAGTTTGGCTAGCGAATTGAATTTTCAATTGTTCAAAATGCGTTGTCACGATAACAGTAGAAAAAATACGTCTTATTGAAAAATGGTTCCTATGAAACTTGAAGGCCTTTTCAAGAGGAACAATTTTTCTGTTCATTATTTCTTCTTGTTTCAAATTGTTTGGATGGAAAGTGGTACTTTTTCATTTTTGTAAGTGCGTTATCGTGATTGAAAGGAGAACTATTCGTCTCATCGAAAAATAGTCAACAGTTAATTTGTAGAAATTTTTAAGTTGAACATTCTTGGTACTTTTCATTTTTTCTCGTATCTTGCAGAGTTTTGCAGAAAAATGAAATATTTCATTTGTGGTAACATTTTTCACGATTTAAACAAAAACTATGCATCTTATGGAAAAAGTGGTTGCAATAAAATTTGTAGATCTTTCTAGAATGAATGATTTTGATTCTCGACATTTGTTTTCACTTTGCATATTTTGACCGGAAATGTGCATTTTTGATTTTTCAAATAGTACCTTCATTATGATACGTGTGACTCAAGTGGCCCGTTTTGGCACGGCACACACTGAGGATGTAGGGGAAAATCTAATTCTACTGGAAAAATGATGTCTGAAGCAGTATATTTTATATTTAAAATACGATTTGTTACAACCATATGACTGAATAAATAATTTTGCATAATCTATTTTAAATCTTAAAAACACTTTAAATGTCTACAAGAAAATTAATGATGATACAAATGCAAAATATGTAATCTAGAGCGTTTTTTCGTGCGCTGATTTCAAGCTTGCCATTAGTTTTGAAAAAAAAAAATCGTTTGAACGAATTCTAGATTAATTTTCATCCACAACAAATTGTATTTTTAAATAAGAACTATTTTCAAATCTCATTATATATAAACAAATGTGTTCTTAGTATTGATTGAGTTGTTTTGAACTAATCTGTTTGAACAAATAAATTATTCGAAAAATTTATGGATTTGATAGTTAGGTTGTTTTTGCTATTTGTTCACCTGTTGTGTAAATAATTCTTGTATTTCAAATAACATTCTAAAAAATATATTTTTTATCCTGAAATCATTTTTAATGTGATTTTTCACTTTTTTAATTTAATAATTTTTTTCTGTATGTAATTATTCTCTCAACTATTATATTTAAAACTTTTAAATTAGGAGCTTCAAACTCAGAATCATTTTTTTCTCATTCTTCAATCAACATATCTTTTTTTGCTTCATCGATTTTTTGTTTCAGAGGCCACGTGGAGAGAACTTTTTTTGAGAGGTCAAGGGGAATGAGCTCTTAAGGGATGAATTCTCCATATTTTCAAATAAAAATTTAAAAAAATACTTGTTACGTATGTATCTTTGATATGCTAAATTGTTTAAATAGAATATTCCATTTCATGTATTTAAAAAAATTGTTCCACAGGTTACAGACAGACACCTTCGTAAAAATCGTTTTGTCTGACTCAGGGGGTCTCGAAATGTGGAGATTTCATTTGATCCGCGAAAGTCATTCTTCGCATAAAACCAATCGTGCTCTATTTTTTCATAGTGTGAAGCGTATACGGAGTATTAATTGATAAAAGTTTCAAATTAATTCACTCAAGGCTCTATCGGCCTTAAGGAAAACATTCTCTTTACAATACTCGCCCTTGAGATCTATATCTCGTACAACCTATCTGCCAAATCCGATTTCTCATTGTTTGAAAATTGTCACCACTATTAAAACTAGAAATATACGTACGATTGAAAAATAATTCAAACAAAATTTGTAAACTTTTTGTGGTAGTTATTTTTGCTCATCATAATTTCTCCTTGTCTTCCATAGTTTGGCCGAAAAATGGCCATTTTTCATTCTGCCAAAGGCGTTATCACGATTTACACATACTATGCATCTGATAAAAAAATTGTTGGGACAAAATTTGTAGCTCTTCTTTTGATTTTCCAAAAGGCTTTTTAGATTTAGAAAGCAGAACCGTTGGTCAAGAAAAGCTGGTTAACGAACTCGTCCTTTCTTTTTTGGACTTGAAAAAGTGTGTCAAAGCAGAATCCAATATTTACAAAATCCTTTTTGCGGAAGTTATGGAGTCTACAAATGAAAGACTACAGACAGACCTTTGTAAAAATCGTTTTTTATGACTCAGTTGGCCTCAAAACATGAAGATTTCATCAAAACTTTGAAATTCGATTCTGACATAAAACCAATACATTCTCATTCAGTATGAGAATGTGATAATAAATTACATATTTGTTCCATAACTGTAAATGGATCATTTTTAAGGAATATAGAAAATATCGCGATAATTTATAAGATTCCAGTATTATAGTATGTGATCCAAGTTGTTCAAGATAAAAAATTGGGACACGTGGAATGATTTTACGCATAGATAGAGTAACTGATGATCATGGAAATTTTTCATAAAAAACAAGCGCCGATAAGGAGACATGCCAAAACTGTGCTCGAGAAGGGACAAACACAATCATCTGAGAACAGTATATTTCCACATATATATATACTAGAATATCCATTATCTGTTCTCGGAAATTGTATTTCAAGCTGTTTCTCCTTCATCCAACAGAAATGAGGAACCTCTTCACCCCTGTCTTTACTCTGGTTCTTATTCTTAATTTTATTGGTAAGTACGAAATGAAATAATCAAAAAAGAAAAAATTATACAGCAGCTTCCTCATCAGTTTATTAAATATATTTCTTGCTCCAGAATTAAGTTCACAGTCCGATGGGGAAAACAACAGCCCTAAGAAGCGTTCTCCTCCTTCTTTTGCAGGTAAAGTTAATTCAGAAAAATCTGCCCGCGAAGCGGGCACATTCTCATCGCGCGCTTCGCTCGCAAGTATCAGCGCGCCTAGGGCGCGCGTCCGTAGGATCTCGCGCTT
>WSXT02075767.1:0-12161 GCA_011762715.2 Neuroterus valhalla
GCAAAGATCAGATTTTTTGATAAATGTATGTCGAAGGAAATTGAGGTTATACATGCTTGAACTGAAAAAACAGGTCAGATACATACCATTCTTACTAGACCTGATTTAATATAGTAATCGCTATTTAGTTATGTCTAATCAATATGGAATGGAAGAAAATTAAGAAACATACTTAGAACTTTGAAGCACTTCAAAACATTCACTGTCCGAATTTTCACTTGAAAAACTTCTTGCCAAGCGGAACAGAAAAACACTAGCTTCTCTTTTCCGCGAAATTCACTTGTTTTGTTCTAGCGAAGTTGCCGCATTGCCATTTAATAAATCGATATCAAAAATCGATATTAGATTTCGGCGCGCAAATTTAAATTTCCATAAAACTAAATGGAAGCAATGGTGCCAGACAATGTTGACGTCTATAAAATTAAACGATTCTATCCCGTCGCCTCACGCTTTTATTGATATTTTATATTAAGGAAATGTTCAATATATTTGAAATAATAATAACACTTTAATAATAATCAATATATTTGAAATAATAATTCAAATAAATTAAATTTAAGTCTTTAGACCTCAAATATTGATCGAACGCAGATAGCCTCAAACAACTTTAACCTAGAAACAAAAGTCTTTGCCAATATCGATTCTTCGTGGGACGCGAAGTAAAAAGATGATATATAAGTAATTTATTAATTAATTTATTTATATTACTTTCTCTCAAGGTTTTAATATCACTTTGAAATTTAACGTGGAAGACGGTCTTACACTTTTAAAAAATTTTTTCAGACTAAACTAAATTCAAACCAGTTTTTGGAGAGAAGAAAAAGTTTGCTTTGACAAAATATTTCTTTGAAAATTAAAAATAGCATCATTGAAGGCGTGTTAATATTATTTTTATTCAAAAATAAAATAGATATTTTAATTTCCTTTTATGCAAACTAATTTTATACAAGAATTTATTTAACACAAAATACACAAATGTTCAATTGAAAATAAATGTTTTTTTTCCCTCGAAAATTTATTTATCATCCCACACCAAATTCTCCCAATTGAAAATCGTCTTTTTTCTTGAATTTCGATCTGAAATTTTTCATTTTTGAATTCTTTCATTTGAAGTTATTCGAAATGTTTTAATTCCAATCTCCATTCCAAAATAAGCATCTTTAAAAGATTCTGATTCGAAATGATTGAAATTCAAAAAGGTTAAATGTTTATTGTCCTATTTTTAAACTCTGAATAAAAACTGTTCTAATCCAAACATCAATAATTTTGTGATCATCACAATTTTTGGAGCTCTTTACTTTTATTTTTCAATTTTGTAGGCTTCCATCCAAAAACCTTTTTAAATTGAAAATTATTCGAATTCAAATCGTTCCTATTTAGAATTGTTCAATTCCTCTAATTTTGATGTAAAATTATTCAATCTCGGAAGTTTTTTTCTAATTAAATTATATTTTTGGACGTTTTCAAACCAGATTTCTTCCAAATGATCTTATTTAAAATTCAATTGAAGAACTAAAATCTTCTAAACGATTAATTTTGGACTTATTCAATTTTGAATAGAATTCCACGCTCGAAAAAACAGGTCCCGTCTGATCACTGAAGTTCAGCAGCGTTGTGCAAGGTAAATACTTGGATGGATGACCGTTGCTTGCATCAACTCCCCCAACACCTTCGTTTTCTTCTTTATATCTCCCTTTATATATATCCCTGCTACCTTCCACCACAATTCTCCTATCATTATCTCTTCCTTTATTCATCCTTCCTCTTATTCTTTTGAACCATTCTCATCTTTCTACTTATCTAACAAATCTCTTCTTATTCTCATCACTATTTCTCCCATTGCTCTACCCTTTTCATATTTTCTCTTTGCCTTTCGTCCCTTTGATAGCCTTCCCTTTAATCTTTCCTACCCCCTCTGATTAGGCCATGTCTCCATTATTACTACGACTTCCCATTGCCCTTTTCCATATACCTCCTATCCGTTCTCTCTGATTCAGCTACGTCAGAGTAAAATATCCTTCATTCCCTCCTTATTTTATTCTTTATCAGATTTTATTTCCCTTCGTTACTCATTTTTCTTATTTTTCTCACTTCCATCCCTTCGTGACCCCTATCCCTAATCTGTCACATTTTACCTAATCTTACCTCTCTTCGTCTTAATCCCACCATATGTCTTTTATCTTCCATCTACTCTACCTAACTTATGTATTTTTTCCTATCCTTTTTTCCTCTTTTACTATTTTCCTGATTTTCATTTGTATCTGTCTTTCTCTCCATATTAAATCATTCTCTATCCTCTGCACACTGCCATATGAAAGCCTCTTCTTTGAAATCAACTTACTGTACTGTTCTTAATTCTGTAGTTTAATCGGCGCTATTTCATCTCCTTCTCCTATGTCCCTTCCTATACTTCCCAGTTTCTTTACTGCTGCCTTATATTCATCCTATTTAGCACTTTCTCCACACATCTTTTCGAATCCCTTTCCTCTAAACTTTTTTCTTTCCTCTAATCTTATACCTTCCCTCTAATCTAATTCCTTTCCTTTGATATTATTCCTTCCTACACTATATTTGTTATTTCCTTTCACTTATTCCATTCCATACCTCTTTCTATTATTCTCAACCTTCCCTTATTCTCTTTTCACATTTTTTTCTGTCCCATCGAACTTCTGGACTGAGCTCTGCATTTTTTCTAACCTATTTTCCAACTCCTTCTCCTACCTCTCTCTTAACGCCATCCCTAATTTAACTTCAACATAGGTGTAACAAGAATTAGGACCCCCTCCCACACTTCGTTTAACGTTTTTTAATGTGTGGGAGCTTCCTTACCCACACCCCAACTCTCTTTGCATTTAACTTATGAGAACATTCACTCACCCACCTTTCTCGCACACTATTTCTTTCGTCTTTCCTCAATTTTCGCCATGATTCGACAACACTTCTGCACCACAAGTTCACAACAACCTTACATTTTCATGCCGGAAACGAAAGTCCTGTTATGCAAGGAGAAAAAGAAGGAATTGAGAAAACCGATAAAAGGGAATAGTAGTGCGTAGGAATACGGAAGAAAAAAGAGAAAGTATGAAGCGTTATGTGATAGGAAGAAAGAGCAGGAGAATAGAAAGTTTAAAGAGGAGTTAGAAAGGGCTTACGAAAAGGAAGAAGTAAAGAAGATTGTAAATAGAGAGAGGAAAAGAAGGGGAAGAATTAATCAATAGATTGAAATGTTAGAATGGAAAGAATATTCCATGAAACTGTTAGGAGGAGTGGGAAAAAAATTGCGAGAAAAAGGAAAGAAGGCAGAAAATAGGGTGCAGAAAAGGATATCACAAGGAAAGAAATAGAGACAGTGGTAGAATCAGTGAAAGAGGGAAAAGCATCAGGGATAGACGAAATACCGGATGAAGAATAGAAATATGGTGGGAAATAAGTAGGACAGAAATATTGAACGAAGAAATAGTGGTAAGAAAAGTATAAAGAGGAGAAGAAGAAGGGGTTAAAGATTATAGGGGGTTACCCTGATCCAAAAATTATATAAGATATATTTGTCAATAGTTTCAGAGAGGTAAAAGAGAGAAATGGAGAGAAAAACTATGAATGAATAGATAGATGAGTTGAAAGAGAAGGGAGGCTTGATAACACTGTTTGTGGCTCTGTAAGCGGCGTTTGCTTCGTTGGCAGGGAAGAGATAGACAAAGCTTTGGTGAAGAGGTGGATAAAAGAAGGTTTGAGGAAAAGAGTAGCAGAAATTCTTTTGAAAACAAAAATTAGGGTAAAGGTGAGGAAACAAATAGGTGAAACTTTTTTGATGAGTAGAGGTGTAAGACAGGGATGTGCACTATGCTCACTCTAGTTTGATATTTTCATTTTGGACTCGGAGGAGGAGATTCAGAGGAAAGGATGGGTTGAAGTAAGGAGAGGTGAAAGAAAAAATCACTGGGATATGCAAATAATGTAATGCTCTGAGCGGATAGTGAGGAAGGAATGTGGAGTTTGATTACGAGATTCAAAATATATAAAAATATATGAAACCTGGGTTGAGGATTACTCAGGTTAAGAATAAGGTGGATGGAGGAAGAAATATGAAATGGAAAGCAGGATGGAAAAGTGAGAATTTAGAGCAGGTGAAAAATTTTGAGTATCTTGATTTCACGGTGCAGGATTTTGGGGGGGCATGAAGTACATATGAGGGAAAGGATTAGGAAAACGGTAGAAGTAATGAAGCAGATATGGAGAGTTGGAAAAAGGTTGAATGGAGAGTAAAAGAGGTGCATGAGGTTGCTTGATATGCTGGCATGGCAGGTATTAGGATATGGGCTAGAGATAAGGAGATGGAAGGAGAGAAAGGAAATAGAAAATATGCAAAAGGGATATATTAGATGAGCGTAAGAAGAATGGAGAACGATGGGTTGTGTGGTAAGAAAGTAGTCTCAAAGAGGTATGTCAAGAACAAAGAGAGGAAAGAGGGCGTGAAAATTTGAAGGGAAACTAAGAAAGGGAAAGAGTAGAGAGTTAACAGGAAGTGGTACAAAGAGTTGGAAGAAAGAGGTGAGAGCCCAGTAGAATTAAAGTGAAGGGGAGAAGAAAGAAAAGATATCTCCAGAGATTGTAGGTTACAGGCAGAAAGCACTGTAGTTATGGAAAATCAGAAAGAAGAGGAAAAGAGATACGAATAACAGGCAGATGGCAGAGAATAGAAGAATCAAGACACAGTCAATGGTATGAAGTAATTAAAAGAGAAGGATTGAAGAAATATCTGAAAAGAGGATGGAGAATAGAAGGAGAATGAAAAGAAAAAGTGCAGATTATGTGAATGGGTGGAGGATATATGGAAATGTGTATGAGAAAAAAGGAAGAGAATTCAGGATGGCAAGAAATTCTTAAGGGAATTTTTTAAAAAGGAGGGATGGAAGAAGGATGGATGGAAGGAGTAGAAAAAGTTAGAGGAGTAAAAAAAAGCTTAGGGGAGTGAGGGAAAGAGAGGATGGGTAGCTTTAGTAAAAAAGTGGAGCAAAAGAAAGCGGAAGTCACATAGCAAAATATTAATAAACAAATACATTATTAACAAAGAAGGAGTGCAAAAAATGGAAAGAGATAATCTTCTTCAAAATTTTATTATATTGTTTAATTATTGTTGATGATCAAAATTGTTTGAATATACAGTCGCAGGTACTTACAACGATCTCATTTCTTTTAGCTGCTATAGAGGCTCATAATGGGTTATGGTCAACCATAAACAGTGAATTATGTGGTGCACGTGCCCCGGCATGTAACGATAAAGAGATCTGCCGAATCTTTTGTCCGAACATCGATTGTTACCTAGTGGTGCAATAATCGATCTCATATTGCCCGCATATTCCATCCCATAATAATCTCTTTATTATGCAGTTGCCACTCCCTTTTCTAGAATGACAGGAAAATTTGTGTATTTCTACAAATATGCACCAAATCGTTTCTAACACCTGGAATTTTTCTTTTTTCAAAGACATCTGACACCATAGTTGAAAAATCTACCCTGTTTCTTTTATGAATAATTCCTTTTGTTTAAAAAATCAACTATTTGATCAGAAAACCTGCTATCTCGGATATAGTTGTAATTGCTTTGTTAATAATTATATTTTATTCATTGGGAATTGTCTTTTTTGTGTAAATCTTGTTTTTTTGTTGTTGAAAATTATCTTTGTAACTGAGGAATTCATTAATTTGATAATGATTGGAAGTTCATCGTTTTTTTAATCAAATTCAACAATTGATATACTTGTATTTTGTTGCAAATTCGCCTCTTTTCTTGTAGAAAATCAATCCCTTTGATTGGAAATTTATTTGCTTGAATGAAAGTTGAATTTCCAGTTGAAAATGTATAAAAAATATTGAAACTTTATAAACACTATATAAACTGTGCATTACATTGTCTGTTCCAATAAAAATTTAACTGTTTTGTTGAAAACGTTTTTTTAAAAAGAAAATTCAAAAATTTTGCAGCGAAGCGGATTTTTTAGTTAAATTATTCAACAATTTGTTTCAAATGTTCTTTGTTCTGCGCGACAAAATTTCTTTTAGTTAAAAATAAAATTATTTCGGTAGATAATTTATTTTTTAGGTTACAGATGATCTGACTATATTTTAAAGTTTGAAATAAACCTTTTTTTAATGGAAATATTAACTTACCTATTCTTGGTCGAGAATTCATCTTTCATGGTTAAAAGTTAAACTACTTTGTTAACAAGAAAAAAAATTTATTTAGGAGCTATCATTCATGTATATGAATGAAATATCATGAGTAAAAAGTAATATTTTGAAGTACATAAAAATGTTTTTATATATCCTCGAGTACTTTGAAATATTTTCAAAAATTTTTAGGGATGTGAAGTATTTTAAAGTATGTGAGGAACCTTGAAATATTGTGTAATATCCTGAAGTATTCTTAAATCTTCTAAAGTATCTTTAAGTAACTTGAAGTACGTGGAATATCCTGTAGTACCTTGAAGTACCCTGAATAATCCTTAAGTATCCTCAAGTATCTTGGAGTATCATGAAGTATCTCTAATTTCACGAAATATTTTGAAGTACGTAAAATATCCTGAAATATGTGAATTATTCTGATGAACATTGAAATATTCTGGAGTACGTTGAAATACCTTGGAATATTTTGAAATATGTAAGGTATCTTGAAGTATGTAAAATACCCTATAGTACCTCGAAATATCTTGAGTATCATGGAATTTCCTCAAGTACCTTGAAGTACGTAAAATATCATTAACTGTGTAAATTACTTTGAAGTATTTTGGCATATCCTGAAGTACTTTGAAATATCATAAAGTATCTTGAAATATATTGGAGCATCCCAAAATATTTTGAAGTGTGTGAAATATAATGAAGTATCTGGGAATATAGAAGCATGTCAAAATATCTTCCAGTATCTTGAAATATAATAAAGTATCTTGAAACATCCTAAAGTACCATGAATATCCTGAAATATCCCGAAGGAGTATCATGAAGTACGTAAAATGTACTGAAGCATCCCGAAATATTTTGAAGTGTGTAAAATCTGATGAGGTATCTTGAAATATAATGAAGTACGTCGGAATATCATCAAGTATCTTGAAATATAATAAAGTATCTTGAGATATCCTGAAGTATCATAAATATCCAGAAGTTCATGGAATGTTCTGAAGTATATGAAGTATCCTGAAGCATGTGGAATTCCCTGAATTACCTTGATATATTATGAAGTATCTCGGGATATCCTCAAGTATAAAATACGACTCAAAGTATGTAAATTACCCTGAAGTACATTGATATATTCTGAAGTACCTTGAAATATCTTGAATCATCCTGAAGCACCTTGAAATATATTGAAATATCCTGAAGTACCTTTGAATATTATGATGTATCTTGACTTGTCCTTAACTATATTGAAACGCGTAAAACATCCTGAAGTATGTGAAGTATTGCGAAGTATAAACTTTAAGATACATTAGATACTTCAGGATATTTCACGTACTTCAAGATACTTGAGGATCATTTGGAAGTGCATTGAAATATTCTGAAGTACCTTGAATATCCTGGAATATCCGATTGTTTCATGAAATCTTCTGAAATAGTTCAGAAAATCTTTAAGTATCCTGAACTACGTGGAATATTCTGAAGTATATGGAGTATTTAAAAGTATATGAATTATCCTAAATTACATTGAAATATAATGAAGTATCTAGGGATATCCTCAAGTATCTCTAGGTATAAAATACAACCCAAAGTACGTGAATCATCCTGAAGTAAATTGAAATAATGTGAAGTACCTTGAAATATCTAGAATAATCCTAAAGCACCTTGAAATATCTTGGAATATCCTGAAGTACCTTGGAATATTATAATGTATCTTGACTTGTCCTCAACTATATTGAAACGCGTGAAATATCCGAAAGCATGTGTAGTATTCCGAAGTATAAACTTTGAGATACTTTAGATACTTCAGGATCTTTCACGTACTTCAAGATACTTGAGAATCATTTTGAAGTACACAGAAATATTCTGAAGTCCCTTGAATATCCTGGAATATCCGGAAGTTTCATGAAATATTCTGAAATACTTCGGAAAATCTTTAAGTGTCCTGAAGTATCCTGAACTACGTGGAATAGTCTGAGGTATGTGGAGTATTCCAGAGTATATGAATTCTCCCAAATTACATTTAGGCATCATGAAGTATCGTGGGATATCCTTAAGTATCTCTCGGTATAAAATACATTCCAAAGTATGTGAATCATCCTGAAGTACATTGCAATATTCTGAAGTGCCTTACAATATCTTGAATTATCCTGAAGCACCTTAAAATATCTTGAAATATCCTGAAGTATCTTGAAATATTATGATGTATCTTGACTTATCCTCAACTATCTTGAAATACGTAAAATATCCTAAAGTATGTGAAGTATTTTGAAGTATAAACTTCAAGATACTTTAGATACTTCAGGATATTTCACGTACTTCAAGATACTTGGGGATTTTCCTGAAGCACATCAAAATATTCTGAAATACCTCGGAACATCTTAAAGTATCCTGAACTACGTTAATATCCTGAAGTACATGAATTATCCTGAATGACCTCAAATATCTTGAAACATCTTCAGGTATCTTGAAGTACGTGAAACATCCTGAAGTATGTGAAGTATTTCTGAATACATACTTTAAGATACTTCACATACTTCAGGATATTTTACGTACTTCGATATACTTGATGATCATTTTGAAGTACATAGAAATATTCTGAAGTACCTTGAATATCCTGGAATATCCCAAAGTTTCATGAAATATTCTGGAATACTCTGGAAAATCTTAAAGTATCCTGAAGTATCTTGAATTAGGTGGAATATTCTGAAGTATATGGAGTATTTTGAAGTATATGAATTATCCTAAATTGTCTTATAGCATCATGAAGTATTTTAGGATATCCTCAAGCATATCTAAGTATACTACATGACCCAAAGTCAATCCTTCAATAACCTGAAGTTACTTCGAATATCTTGAATCACGTGAAATATCCTGAAGTACTGTAGTACTTTGAAGTATATACTTCAAGACACATGACATACTTAAGGATATTTCACGTACTTCAAGATACATGAAGATCATCCTGAAGTGGATTGAAATATTCTGAAATACCTTGGAGTACGTAAGATATCCTGAATTATGTGAAGTATTCTGAAGTACATTAAAATATTCTGAAACAATTTGGAACATCTGGAAGTTTCCTGAAAGATCGTGAACTACGTGGAATATCCTGAAGTATTTGAAATATTTCAATGTATATAAATGATCCTAAATTACTCTTAAATATCATGAAGTTTCTTGGAATATCCTCAAGTATATCTCAGTATGTAATACAATCCAAAGTATGTGAATTATCCTGAATTACATTGGAATAATCTGGAGAAACTTGATATATCTTGAAGTACCCAAGTATTTCGAAATATATACTTCAAGATACATCCCATACTTCAGAATCTTCCACGTACTTCAAGATACATGAGGATCATCCTGAAGTAGATGAAAAATGCTAAAATACCTTTGAGTACGTAAAAAATCTGGAATTATGTGCAGTATCCTGAAGTACATTAGAATATCCTGAAATACTTTTGAACATCTGGAAGTATCCCGAAAGATCCTGAACTACGTGGAATATTCTGAAGTATATGGGATATTTCAATAAATATGAATGATTCTGAATTACCCTTAAATATCATGAAGTTTCTTGGGATATCCTCAAGTAGATCTCAGTATACAATGCAATCCAAAATACGTGCACTGTCCTTGAGTACATTGAAATAATCTAAAGCACCTTGGAATATCTTGAAATACTGAAACATTACGGATTGTATACTTTAAGATACATCACATACTTCAGGATATTTCACGTACTTGAAGATACTGAGGATTATCCTGAAGTACATTGAAATATTCTGGAGTATCTTTGAGTATGTAAAATATCCTGAAGTATGTGAAGTATCTTCAAGTTCATGAATTATCTTGAACTCCATTGGAATATTCTGAAGTATTTCGAATTATTCCGTAGAATCTTGAAATATCCTGAATCACCTTAAATCATCTTGAAATATCCTTCAGTATCCTGAAGTATTTGAAATATCTTTAAATAATTAACCGCTTGAATAAAATCTACTATTCTAAAAGATAAATAAATAAAAATTGTTCAGTTTTGATTACCTCTTTCTTAAATATGCATACAATAATATGCTGTTCTTAGTATTAATAATTCACAAGGTATAATTAACTTTTTATGCTGCTTGTAAAAAAACTATTTGCATTAGATTTTCGAAATTTGAATACCTTTTGTTTCCATTAAGAAAAATTAAAATAAAGCATTTGATTCATATCAAAATTATTGACATTTAGGAGTTACTAATTATTATTAAAAGTATATATTTTTTCTGCTCGTCCGATTATCTGAGAATCCTTACAGAGGTGCCATCTCTCGGAGGGTGGTTTTTGAAATACCTCAGTGGATAAGAGAAACCTATCAAATTTCCAGATATTAAAATACTTATTCTAGGTTTTAATAATGAATTTCATAATATGGAAGTTCGAAGATTGTGATTTATCTTCTATAAACCATCTTTTTCGAGAATTATTTTATATTTATTAAATATCTTATTACGAATCCACATATAAATATAAATAAACGCTGAAATACATTTATATTTACCAATATTGAACATTCCAAAATTAACGAAAATTGGAGATTAAATAGTTTATTTTACAGAACACTTTTAGTAGAAATTTCAGAAATGACTGGATGCTGCTGCCATCTGGTGTCTCCTTTGGGAATAAATGACTGAATAGGGGTGCGCAACTGAATAGTTCAATGGGCTTTCATAATACCCGAAGAGTATCGAACAATGGTAACGATTTTTTTCAATGGTAACAATTTTGTTCCCATAATATGATAAAGAAGAACTACCCCCTATATAACTTTAATAACATCTTTTTTATTTTTAACTAAAGAAAATTTTTTTGAAGTAATAAAATTATTGCTATGAACCTTTTTTAACAGTACTACAGATAATATTCTGGTTTTTAACTCATTGGTTTAAAGACCAACTCCAGTAGAAAAAAATTAAAGTGAAGTTAAGTTCTTTCAATCGTTAACTAATAAAGAAAGTTGAAGAACCTAAGACCTCAAAAAGACGTCGAATATTAGTGTCAAATCAACAATTTTATTTCGTTGGACAATTTAGAACATTCGAAACAAATCCAGGAGAAATACATATATTATCAATTATATATGATTTTTTTTCAATTCGCTTCTAGTTTTTATACAAGAAAAGAATCACAGTTTTAGATTATTCATTTGAAAAAAGAAAAAAAAATAATTTGAAAGTTGGAAATTTCCGAGAGATTTACCTACTTTCAACTTCAAGATAATTTGAGATCATTCCAGATGTTTCAGATACTTCAAGATATTTCGAATGCTTCAGTATAATTTAGGATGTTTCTAGATAATTCTAGTTATTTATGGATCTTTAAAGATACTTCACGATAAGTTAAAATACTTCAGAATATTTCAATGAACTTCAGAATAATTTGTACACTTAAGGACACTTCATATGCCACAGGGTATTTCATGTACTTCAAGATACTTTAGGATACTTCAAGATATTTCTAGGTACTTTAGAATATTTTATTGAACTCCAAAATTATCCTCAAGTATCTTGAAGTACGTGAAATATCGTTGAGTATGTTAAGTATCTTATGGTATGTACTCAGAGATACTTCACATCCTTTAGGATATTTCACGTACTTCAATATACTTAAAGATGAGGCATCAGGATAGTCCAAGATGCTTCATGTTATTGAAGAGCACTTCAAGATATTTCACATACTTGGAAATAATCCCCATACTTCCGAATATTTGAAGATACTTCAGGATGTTTCGAGATATTTCAGGATATTTCAGGTTCTTCAGGATATTTAGCATATTTTAGGGTACTGAAAGATACTTCAAAATATTGGGAGATACCCCAGGATATTCCAAGATATTGCAAGATGTTTAAATATAGTTCAGGATATTTCCGTAGCGCGTCCCCAGGTTGCGGATAGAGGGAAGGCCCCTGAGGTTAAACACCCCTGAGGTTAACTGCGAATACAAG
>WSXT02075789.1:0-12160 GCA_011762715.2 Neuroterus valhalla
CAGGCACAATATCAAGTAATTGGTGTAATATGAAGTTCGTCTCATAATGATGTTGTCACTACACAGCAGCAGAGTTTTATTATTATTATATTATTATTATTATATTATTATTATTAATATTATTATTATTATTATTATCATTATTATGTGATATGGAAAGATTTAGAAGTGAAACTGACATGGGAAATTTTGAGCGAGGGATGTGTATGAGAAGGAGGCAGGGAAAGGTATTAGATCAGTCTTCCACATCCATGCATCTTCTAATACAAGCTCTTGCTGTTCTACGGCTCTTTATATTTCTCCTCTTTAGAATATCATTCAGATATTCTGTCCATTCCTTCTTTGGTCTGCCTCTGGGTACGCTACCATTCACCCTAGCTAGATAATTTCGCTTCGTTAATCGTTTATCGTTCATTCTCTCAATGTGACAAACCATCTCAGCAAATTTCTTTTCCTCTTGTCAGATAGCGTTTCTTCTACACCACATTTTTTGAGAACCCACTCATTACTCACTGTGGCCATTAGCGTTTTACCGCACATATAAAGCAAAACTTGCATGCCGATCGCGTTCAGTTTACTCTTGTCCTTTTCTTGATACGTCCACGTCTGGCTACCGTACAGAACAGTTGGTGCTAGCACATAATTATGCATCGCAAATTTAGCTTTATTTGTTATATTTTTACTTTTAGTAATACCCTGTACACTGCTGCTGATCTTTCTACCCTCATTTATAAGTATAAAAATCTCTTCATCTTTCTTCCCGTCAGAAGTGAATAAACTTCGAAGATACACGAAATCATCAACTTGTTCTATCCTCTCTTCAATTAGGGTAACACTGCAATGTGTTTCCGCATCCTTACTTTCAAACACGATAATGTTTGTTTTATTCACGTTCATGTTGAGACCCATGCTCTTCATGCTGGTAACAACCTCTGCATATCCTTGGCTGATCCTGCCGTAACGATCTTGTTATCTGCAAACGCAAGGCCACGAACTTTCACTGTCCCAAGATCAAAACCTTCCACGTCATAGAGAATCATTCTCAGACATTTGTCTATGGATATATTGAACATCCAAGTGGGCATAACGCATCCTTGCCTGACGCCTTGCCTAATATCAAACCGATCGCTTAGTTGTCCATTTACTCTCACACTTGCTCTGCTATCATTATATATCGTTTGTATTGTTTCCAGGAGCCACCCAGTCACTCAATATTCTTCTAGGACCTCCCAAATTTTAGCTCTACTTACCTCGTCAAATGCTTTTTTCAGATCAGCAAATGCACAGAAAACTTCTTTATTTACTCTTCGGCTTTTTTCTGTGATCTGTCTCGAACTAAATATCTGATCTGCACATGATCTCCCCTGGCGTAAATTGACATTAAACTTTCCAGATCCTTTCCTTCGTTACTCCCATGACATTATTAATATGTATTTTGGTAAATATTTTTCCCACAGTTCTTAGAAAGCCAATAGCTCTATAATTATTACAGTCACCTAAATCATCCTTTCTCTTGTAGATTGAGCACACATATTCATAAATTCACACAGCCACACAAACAAATATTCGCCACCAAACTTAAGCATTTCAGAGGTAGTACCATCCACACAGGCATCCTTACCATTCTTTAGTTTTTCAATTACGGAAATAATGTCATCGATACCGATTCAGCTTCCACCACCTACATCGGAATTGTCCAACGTATCCGTGTCTATGTCACTGTTGTTATGCTCCGCGGCTTTACCTTCATATAGCTTCTTGAAAATTTTATTTAAAAATGTGGGACATTTTACGCCTTGGTTGGTTTGCAAATATTCACCTTATCGATTTCTAATCTCTCGAAACTATCCCAAATTTTCTGCCGTAGGTAACGTTGATTCGATTGAGGACGCGCACTTTTGTACTTCTTCTACTGGAGTATCTGCATCGTTGATAGCTTTCGGGTGTGCAGTAGCTAGATGTTTGACAATGCCTTTGATACCATTGCAAGCCCATCGCATACCGTGCCCAATTGCAAAAGATGCACAGATTTAGGGAGCAGGTTTACTATGACAAATCACAGAACTGATACTGATTTTTAAATTTCGCAGGGACCACGTCTGATATTATGGTGATTCCCGTAATAGTTTTACACTGAACTTGTCCTCCGTAACTCTTCAGATTTCGTTCTTTCACCAATAAAGCATGAGCAGAATCATGTTTCGTGTCATCAGTGACAACTACAAATCTTTGTGTTTTTGTACTAAAATGGGGTAAAATTCATCGCAACTCCTTGTTCTTCTCTGTAAATCAGTCTAATATCACAAAGCGAAACTTATACCTTCAACAGATGCTTCTTTTGAGATTCAAGATAAAGATTGAGACAAAGCCTGTCAATCTTGACTATACCCGATTCCATTACATCATGGCCATGTCGTACAGGTCGCCAACTCATAAGATTAAACGTAATACAGACTGCTTGTTTTGTTCTTGATACTAGTATGTATCTATGAATTGAGTTGATTCCCAATAACGTGAAATAAGCTGCAACCGACAATCTCAGAAATATACATTCCCCTGCTACTCCTTAATTTCCTGTCTCTTATTCGAATGTTTTTTTCTGTCTCTGGAAGGATTCCAACCAACCGGTGCTGACCTAGAATTTCTTCACACAAAGATTACCATCTGCTATTTCGCCAGCTTTTGTCTCAAGCATAGGTCCACTGATTAGACTATCCAAATAATTACATTTATGAAAAATTCAGAACCCAAGCTGTTGATTTTTTTATTCCCAGTTTTTCGTAATTCCCGGTTCCTTCTGCTGCCGCAGTGTATCCTCAGCTCTCGAAATCCTTATCCTGTTTCACTAATGTTCCCAGAGATCGATTCCATTACAGAAACTCTTCAGCTTCCTTCCGTTGACCAACAATTCTATCCAGTACGTTCAAAACTTCAATCTTCAATCCAATAGTCAACTCATCCATCATCTCTTGTTTTATATCCATAATGCAGGCGTTGAGGTCACGTTATAAAGAATGGTCCTGTAGTTCTTAGATGGACAGTCTGTTTGACGAGCATTGGTTTCAAAAGGATGTTTTCAAACATGAACTACCGGGTGACTGGAGATCGAATGAACTGTATCTTCACAGTTCACTGTTTTATGTTATCCTGCACTGACTTATCATTACCTGCTGTAGGTGAATCGGATCATAAGTTACTTGGACTGGTCACTGATTTTGTAGTGGAAGTTTGAGCTGGAAAATAAGCTAGTCGATGTGGAGTGGAACAAGAGTGACCACTGTAAACGGTGTTGAAATCGACTCTGAAAAACTTTAGATAAACATACGCTGTTTCGATAATTGACGGAATTCGAATGATGACAATGAATTTCATCAGAGCCATCAGGCACAGCCTGCTTCATTTGATACTGATGCAGTCTGTTTTATCATATTTCTTTTTCTATCTTCAAGTACTACATCACAAACGTTCTTTCTCGTCCTTGTTTTTTCAAGCTCTCTTTTAAATTCTTTTTGTTATTCTATCAACAATTCCACTCTTCCTGTTTTTCGTATTATCACTTCCTTTTTAACCTCCTTTTAATGTCATCTTCAACCTGTTATGTAAGTCTGATCCAACTTTTCTGTATCGTTTTGAGAAAAAAAAAATATTCATAAAAAAAGTACTAGGAGTTTTTCGACATGTTTTTTTTTCGACATTTTAGCATTTCAACAATTTATGCCTGGAAAAAGTACTGCAGAAATGGGATTTAAATACAGAAGACTTCCATTTAGCTGAACTCTCGTTTGGCTGAACTTCCATTTACGTGAACGCTTTCACACTCGTTTAGCTGAACTCGAGCGGCCGCCTCTACCCCCAGAAGAAAGCAACCTTTTAGAAGTTACCTCTGGAAACACTCATGCGGAGGGGGACAGTGGTGGGAATTTGTCCCGAATTCAGCTAAATGAATGATAACGTCGCGTAGCGGTTCAGCTTCGCTCGCGAGTTTGAGCGCGCCTAGAGCGCGCGTCATTCAGATCTCGCACTCCGCGCTTGATGATATATTTACCTCGCGCTACGCGCTCAGCTGTTTCTGTGTTGGATTCAGTTTACAGTGTTATGCTCACACGGAATCGCAAATATTGCAAAACTGTTGGATACCTCTACTACTATGAAGAATATGAATTTTTTTCTTAATTATTCATGAAAATATTTTACATTTTCATTCTAAATGAGAAGGTATTGGTTTTATACGAAAAGAGACTTTCGCGGATTTGATGGAATTTCCACGTTTTGAGGCCCCCTGAGTCAGAAAAAACGGTTTTTACGAAGGTTTCTGTCTGTCTGTCCGTAGTTTGTAATCTGTGGACTCGATAACTCTCGAAAGATTTATCATATTGAATTGTGCTTTGGCACGCTTTTTCAAGGCCGGAGAAGAAAGAACGAGTTTGTTACCCAGCCATTTTTGACCAACGTTCCTGGCTCCATCCATTGAAATAGCATTTTAAAAATAAAAAATGCACGGAACCGGTCAAACTATGAAAGGTGCAAAAAAATGTTCAGGATCAAAATTATTTGTAGGGAAAGATCTACAGATTTTATCGATACTACTTTTTTTCATAAGATGCATAGTTCTGTTTAAATCATGAAAAATGTTACCAAAAATGAAAAATCCAATTTCCGAGCAAAACTTTGCGAGATGCGAAAAAAATGAAATATACAAAAATTGTTCACCACAAGAAAATCTTCCAATTTACTATCGACTGTTTTTCGAAGAGACAAACAACAAGTTTTAACCAATGAAAAATTAAATTAACTAGCCATACTATGCAAGATGCGAAAATCGGTGGCGAGCATTTTAACCGAGCGCCAAGCGCGAGATCCGAACGACGTGCGATCTTGGCGCGCTCGAACTTGTAAGCAAAGCGAGCCGCACACGTAGCGCGCCTTGAGAATTAGTCTAGGAGCAACGATGGGTTTCATGGCCCTTCAATGTCCGTGAAGAAATCAAGGTTATTTTGATGTATTCTTGCCTCCTGAATCCGATTTTCGAAGGTGCTTAGCCGTAAATGGTCATATTAAAAAGTTGATAACGAATTATTAGTTTAAACAATTGCCACTTTTTACCTATCCAAGTCACAGAGCCTGCGGTATATTAAATGATTTCAAATTTATTCAGAAACACGCTCGTTTTTTTTTAATTTCAAAAATAATAATAAGAACCCAAGATATTGCAAATAAACCACGGAAGACCCACAGAAACGGAACATTTTAGTGTTTAACACGCTACAACTCGTTTCTTATTGAAGTAATGAAATTCCAGAACATATGAAAATGTTTACAATTTATTAAGGAAGAGGTCTGTGTTTCACATTTATTTGAATAATAATCAGACATGAAAATATCGCAAGGTCATCAAACAAAAACCGCCCATTTTCAGACGATTCAATTGTTTAAAGGCTCATCAAGCTTCCTCCTATGAATGTTGGTGGTGCCTAATGGAGGCCGAACGATTCTTTAGCTTAGGTCAAATCGATTGCTTTTTTTGAAACTGCAAAAATGTTAATTAGAACCAGAGCTACGGCGATTTGAGTGAACGAAAATGTACGGTGAGCGTGATGGAGTGCGGCACCGTCCTTACGGCCTACTGGATTGTCGAGCATCGACAGATTTCTCGTTCACTCAAATCGCCGTAGCTCCGGTTCTATTCAACATTTTCGCAGTTTCACAAAACCAACCGATTTGTCTTAAGCTGAAGAATCATTTGGTCACTATTAGGCACCAGCAACATTCATAGGAGGAAGCTTATGAGCCTTCAAACAATTGAATCATCCGAAAACGGGCGATATTTGTTTAATTAACTTGCGATATTTCCATTTTTGCTTATTATTTGAATGAACATGAAACACAGACCTCTTTTTTATCAAATTGCAAACATTTTTATATGTTTTGGAAGTTCATTACTTCAATAGGAAACAAATTGTAGCGTGTTGAACACTAAAATGTTTCGTTTCTATGGGTTTTCCGTGGTTTATTTGCAATATCTTGGGCTCAAAATTATTATTTCTGAAATTTAAAAAAACGAGCGTGTTTCTGAATAAATTTGGAATCATTTGATATATTCCAGGGCCCTGTAAATTGAATAGGTAAAAATTGGCAATCGTTTAAACAATTAATTTGTTAATAATTTTTTAATTTGACCATTTACGGCTTGGCGCCTTCGAAAATCGGATTCAGGAGGCAAAATTACATAAAAATAAACTGATTCCTCACGGAGATTAAAAAGCCACGAAACCCATTGTTGCTCCTAGACTAAATGTGCCTGTGCAGCGGGCAAATTTTTTTTTTTTTTTTTTTTTTTTTTTTTTTTTTTTTACTGCCTAAAGATGCGCAGCCAACGCAAGAAAACCATACTCGCTTTGCATAAAATATGAAGGGCTAAAACAAGTTGTGCTTATAAACGTTACCCTATGTCGGATCTGAATGCTACAAGTGACTGGTTCTTCCAATAAAAGGTCAATTTACTTTCAATCTCATGACATTATTTTTTTCAGTTCCTCAATAAGATGCTTCTTATTTTCTAACGACAATAATGATTCATGGGGAAAATTATTGTTGACACATGTAGGATCCCGCAAAAAAGACCTAGATATTTCCCATCGAATATCTGCTTTCAATCAGGAGCATCTCTTTGAATGTTTTTTACTTTTTTTGACGTTCAAAATTTAAGGTTGATCAAGCAATTTTCGTATACTGAAAAACCCGGATTGTAGGAATTGAATTTAGATAACACGATCTGAGTAGCACAAATTGCATAATAGAAAAAACAAGTGATTAGCTACAAACTTTTCTGTACAATTTTCAGAGGTATAGACATGCAAGAAAGCATAAGGAATGCTCCTATTTTTCTTGTTGTTCAAATTTTCATAAGTGCTGATGGGATTTAGACCTAAAAAGAGTACTGGTGAAATAGGATTGAAGTATCAAAAAAGGCTGTACTCATGACTCACAAGGAATCTGGTAAAAATCAAGATATTTCAAGCTTTCTTAATAATTGAGTCTTATTTGGAGGTTGCATTCTTCTTTGTTTCTCTCTTCAGAGTTCTGCAGCCCTGAGGAACCGGAGAATATAGATGGAAGTAAGGAAAGGAGTGATGAGGAGAAAGAAATAGATTTGTGTAAAATGGACGGATGGGTAAGAGAAGCTGAGTTAGGGAAAGTGTATAGGAAGATAGAGATAAGGAAAGTAAGGCTGGAGAAGATAATAAAGTAGGGTCAGGGGAAGTGTTGAAAGAGAGAAGTGAGGAGGAGTACTGAGAGGTAAGCAGTGATGGGTAAGCGTGCAGTGTGATGGTTATTAAAGGATGTTCAGGAAGTTTGAAAGCTGGGAGAAGTAAAGTGCTGATCTAGGAAGAAAGTAGGTAAAATATTACAAAAAAGGAGTGGTGAGGGAAAATGAATTGAGTATAGGGAAGTGTATCGTGAGAGAGGATTAGGCAGTTAGGTGGCAAGGAGAGCGATTGGAGAAGAGGAAGTATAATACTGGTGGGCGAAGTAAGGGATAATTGAGAGAAAGTGAGTGGAGCATGAGAAGATAGAAGAGCTGTGAGGGGTTCGGGTGGAAAGTAAATGGGTCTTCAAAGAAAATGAGGAGTCAAAAAATGATTGAAGTTTGGGGAAATGAAGGATAGTAAGGGGTAATAGCAGAGGAGAAATCGTTGTTCAAAGGTGTGCAGCGGAGTATGTGCAAGAAGATGGCAGGAAACATAGAAAGGATCCCATGCTTCAAGTTAGACCGCAGCTTCACCTATCTCCACTCAAACAGTTTGATCCCACGTTTATATTGTGAGATAATCAAGAAAAGGAGCGATAAACTTATAATTTGCTTATTTTAATTCGACTACCACCACTTGTGAACTGTAATATCTTCACTATCTACGAAATAATTTTGATGTTTGTTAAGACCAACTCCTTTAAACAATGGCGAGTGATTTATAGAAAATCCTCTCTAACAATAAAGTCGTCTCTTTTGTTTAAATTTACTCGTCTTGAGTGTAAACAACACGGAAAGTTATATGAATTATTACGTGAATGAGGTAACATTGTAAGATTAAATCAATTTAAGCAAACTAGGTATCCCGATTGCTCTTCTGGAAAATAATCAATCAAATACGAGCACCTTAGAAGAAATATAGCATCGGATAATGACTTTTCTAAACTATTGATTCATAAATACAGTTAACATTATTTTTTTGAGAAGATGAGGAATATTTATGCTCTGGTTTCATGGTTGGTGGTCATCCTTATTTCTTTCGGTGAATATAACAATACATTTATTATTTGGAGTATATTCTGATGTTTCACGCAGATGGAAATTTGTTCCATCCAGTGCGTATTTTGACCTATTTGTTATATATTTCTGGTTTTGATCAAAATTTGTCTTGACTCGTGAAGTGACAATTTTTCGTATTTGTTTTTGATATGATTATTTAGAAAAAATCTTCCATTAGCTCGGAGATAATGTCTAATCTTTTTTATCAATTCAGGAAAGACTGTAATACTTTTTACAATTATTTTTGACGAGGACGTGCAATTTAACATACCTGTTTTAAATTCACTCTCTTTGGATAAAATTGCGCGAATTTCATTGTTAGATAAGGTGTTTTGTTATACAAACCCGCCGACTAATATGCAAAGAAAAATGTTTTCATGTTTGACGATTCTGCAGTTTTCCGCTAGCTCTTTACAAGTTATGTGACAGAAGTTATGCAAGGAAACGAAAAGTGTAACACTTATTGTTAGAAGAGGTATTCTCTTACTTCAAATTTGCAGCGAATTCGCAAGGAGGAACTTTGGTTAGGTTCCAGAATATTTGATTTGCTGGTAATTTTGTCAGAGGTTATGCAAAAAAAATGCATCGATTTTTCAGAAAAGCGTGAGAGTTATGGTTGGAAGATGTATTCTTTTACATGCTTCAACGTGCAGGCATACGCAAAAAGATATACAGCCCTGCCGTATATATAGATATATCTAATAAAAGCCGGATAGTCTACTGGGAGAACGAACCGGTCGAGTTTGTCACTTCTTTCACTGCGCCCCGTGGGTTAGGTCGTCTAGGTACCCTGCTCTTGAGGAGAGCAGTCTCGTTTAATAGTGCGATTTCATATTTTGTTCTTGGATTCCCTTTTATGAATTTCTAGAAAATGCGGAACACTCTGGGTAATTGTTGCGTTGATTCCCTGGCTTGCTAGCATTCTCTACCAATTTTGAGAAGTTTTTGAATTCACATTTTGCCTTTCTTTCCTCTGGAGGGACGCGATTCTTCTAGGACTAGTAAGGTGAATGGGAATGAGAATTTGCACAAGGAAATCTATTCTTCCTGTTTAATTAAATCCTTTCTTCTTCATCGAATTTTACACGCTATCTTCTTGTTCCTGGGAAATTGTTGCGATGATTCACTGGCTGCAAGAGGTTACTTTCTAATAAACAGATAAATAAAGTTCTCTTACTAAATTTATAAAGCCTCGTGCTCACCAATAAATCTTTATAAATATTCTTGAATATAAGTAGTAAATATGAATGAATGCATTTAAAAATTGGTTGTAGCACGGATTCTTTGGTTTACGATTTGAGTAATGTAAAAGTGAGGTCAGCATAAGAATAAAAAAAATATTCTCATTACAAAACAAAAAAACAGCACACTCCACCCATGACGCTTCTCAGAAAATTTTGTGGATAACGTGAGTTCTGTAACGGAGCTATATCTTCCAATTATTTATGGGATTCGCAATAGTATAGGAACCGGGGAAATAAGTGACGCCATCTTCGGGAAACCTAAAATTAAAATTAGAATAACGAGCACATTAAAACGTGAAATGTTACGATGCTTTTTACTTACAAGTCTGCGAAGAAGACTTCCCGTTAAGGTCCCGAATGTTTTAGTTATTATTATTACTATTAAATTATTAGGCCAAGTCCCTCTCGAAGTTAGCGTCACTCGTTTGGTTGCAGCCTCGTTGAACTACTGGAAAACAAGGAATTGCTACGGGAAGATTGAAAAATAGGATTGACGTGAGGAATTTTGAGCAAAGGATGTTTAGGAGAAGGAGGTAGGGGCAGGTACTCGGATTCCATCGAGTGAAAAAGTAATGAGCAAATAAATGCCCAACTCGTAACATGCAATCTCTGAGGAAACATGCAGAGCAGAAACAGGTAAGCTAGGTTGCTCGGAATCACGGAGGTGCGATACAAAACTTCTTCCAGGAACCTTCCCGAATTACATTTCCTGAATTACGCTGATCAAATTTCTAAGAAATTTTCTATAGCAGCCTGCGATTATAGAATGTTGGAAAACTTGATCCTATATTTCTCTTTTCAGAATCAAGTTCACAGTTCGACTGTTTACCAAATGGCGACCCTATCCCTGGTATCCCTCGTAAACCTTCTCCTGAGAGGCCAAGATGCAGGTCCAGGTCTAGATCTCCTACTTTCAGATCTTTTCTCCCCACATCATCACCCGGTAAGCTCTATTTAGAAAAAGATTGAAAATTAAGTGGAACAAATCACAGAACGTTCAAAAACTTATCCACTTCCGTTTCTTTTCACAGGTGGGAGTTCACGGGTAGTATTTTTTCCTGATGGAAACTTTGTGTTTCCTTTCGGATCTCATGAAAGCGGAATTCAACCTTCTGCGATACCCATTGGATCAACTATTGTTCACCGCTATAAAAGCCATCTGGTATACAAAGTCCAAGCATATACTTTCCCTACAACAAGACATCTTCTTACGAAGATAGTAGCCCCTGAAACAGAGCAATGGTCTTCCTTTGTTGACGTGCCAAACCGGGAACAAACTGTACTTTCAACACGCAATGGTGACGTTGTCGCATTATTCGATATCAGTGGCACTAGTTGTCTCCGTGGAGTATACAATGCAAGTCAAAGACGGGTTAAAGTAAACATCGCATTGAGTAAAATTATTATAATGAACAGAAAAGAAAGCCATGAATGTTCAGTAGGCCGGCCAATCACGGCTCAGAACTATCTTATAATGATGCCTGGGAGCCAGAATTATTTCAACTAAAATAGTTTATTGTACAAGATGCCAGCAGAGTAGTCTTCTTAGGGCGGAGCGTGAGTTCTTGTGAACCTGCGGGGCCATAAAAGGACTGAGATTCAATTGCAAAACATATTTTATGTAATTAGAGTATGGTTTTCGAGCGTTCTTGTTAACTTCCATCTCACGTGTGAGGTCCGAATTCACCGAACAGGCAATGTGTGTTAAAGTCGTGCTGTAGCGCAGGTTTGAGAAGATGTCGGAGAGATAAGAAGGATTGCTGGTTCATCGATTCTCAGAATTTTCGTTGTCAGGGATATTGATATAAGATAAACACATTCCATGGTAAATATACATATACCGTATAACCCGTTCATTCTTTGGTTAAGCCTAATTATGTGAGATTGTTGAGCGCCAGCTAGTTTTATTGTTAAAAGAAAAAACAAAACTATCAAAAAAATCCATTTACGAATTCCAGAATCCTAAATAACTCGAATTATGATATCGGCGAGGGCAGTGATGCCTTGAGCAATAGGTCGAGAAAATAAAGTGAAATCCGAATTTATTCGCACTCTTATAGTCCAGAACAATATTTTTTTTTTAAACAACAACAAACAGCATGGAGTAACATAATACCAAAATTCGAGGTACGCGTCCGAACGAAATCGCTGAAGATTCAGACAGACTATTCGCCAAGAATCGGCCATCTTACATGACCACGCGGCAGGATTTCCAGTGTGTTTAAAATCTAACATTTTTACCCCAGTAATACCTGAAAGAGAAACTTAATTTTCCCCCTTAAACCCGTGAAAGTCAAGGCAGTATAATTCGAATCTCGCTTTCTCGACACGGTCGCGTTAACGAACGATTTACCGTTCCCATCTCGGGACTAAGGAATATTTGTATCTGGCTCCTCTTAGAGTTGAACTATGAGTGTCCATGGAGCTGAAGATGTTCAACTCCACGGACTATAGAAAATGTGCTCTAATGCGCAAATGATTGATCTCGCCTCGCTTAAGAATTAGGCGGAACGTAGTAGATAGTAAGACCAGGGTGGCCACTATTTTGTTCATTTTCCTCTCCCGGCTTTCTCCCGGTTCTCCCGGTAGAAATTCGTGATTTCTCCCG
>WSXT02075811.1:0-12159 GCA_011762715.2 Neuroterus valhalla
GCCGGGTCAGCGCCAAGACTGGAAACCAGACGGTCTGGTCTGGGCCAGGCCAGAGCCAGGACATTTTTCCACACGGGTTCCACTTATTCCTGGCTTATCGTATTTTACCTCTGCTAACATCCGCTACACCAGAATGTAATAAAGCGCTGAAACTAATTTCATTTCTCTTCGAAAAACTCCAGTTCGCTGACATTCAATTTATCGTTTTTACATGTCAATTATTTATGGAATCACCTATGAGTTTATGAACCCATAATACCCAATGCAGGAAATTACATGAATTTTCCTACATTTCCAGGATTTCCATGACCTCATCAAAAAAAAATGCCGTGACTTTCCCCACATTTCTATGTTTTTTATGACCTTATCAACAAAATTGCTCGGATTTTTCAACATTCCCAGGTTTTCTTATTACCTCGAAAACCTAATTGTCTGTCTTCTTCCAAATTCTCTGGTTTTTTCCTAACCTCCTCAACAAGAATTACTAGACTTCTACATTTCCAAGTTCTACATGACCTCTAAAACGAAATCCTCTTACTTTTTCACCCCTTCCGATTTTTTAAGAACTCATCAAAAAAATTCCGTGACTTTTCTCAGATTTCCAGGTTTTCTATGACCTTATCAACAAAATTCCTCGACTTCTTCCACATTCCGGGTTTTTTTAACGTAAAAATCTAATTGCCTGTCTTCTTCCATATTCAATGGTTTTCTCGACGTCATCAACAGAATTTCGTGACTTCCCCCGCATTTCCAGGTTTTCTATGACCTTATCAACAAAATTCCTTGACTTTTCCCACATTCCGGGTTTTTTCAACGTGAAAATCTAATTGCCTGTCTTCTTCCATGTTCAATAGTTTTTTTGACCTCATCAGCAGAATTCCGTGACTTTTCCAGCATTTCCAGGTTTTTTATGACCTTGTAAACCAAATTCCTAGGATTTTTCAATATTTCCAGGTTTTTTTATGACCTCGAAAACCTAATCGTCTGTCTCCTTCCAAATTCTCTGGTTTTCCCTGACCTCATCCACAAGAATTACTAGACTTCTCCTACATTTCAAAGTTCTACATAACCTCTAGAACAAAATCCTCCGAATTCTATGACCTATCAGAAAACTCCATGACTTTTCCCAACTTCCTAAGTTTTGCATGACATGATCGAGAAAATTCACTGCCTTTTTCACCTTTTCAGATTTTATGTGACCTCATCAACCCAAATTCCCTGACTCTATCACCTTTCCAGATTTTATATGACCTCATTACCAAAATGCCGAGATTTCCTCAACGTTCCTAGAATTTTCACCATGGGAATAATAAAATTCCTCTTTTTTGCACATGTTCAGATTTTCCCTGACCTCAATAACTCAACTCATTCCCTGCCTTTCTCACATTTCCATGTTAACTATGACCGTATCTGAAAAATTCCTTGACTCCTCTAACATTCACAGGTTTTTCATAACCTCGTTTGTCTTATTTACGGACTCTTTCGAAACTTCTAGGTTTTTTTTTGACTTCATCAACAAAACTCAAAGACATCTCCTGAATTTACAGATTTCTCAATACCTTTAAAAAAAATTCTCTAACTTCCAGGACCTTATATCTAAAAAATTCTGCGAAATTCTCTACATTCTCAGGTTTTCCATGACCTCCTAAGAGAATAACTAGACTTCCCCAACATTTTCAGATATTTCCTGACTTCATGGACCAAAACTACTTGCCTGTCTCACCTTTCCAGATTTCCTATGATCTTATGAACCAAAGTTCCTTGACTGTCACACATTTTAAGGTTTTCTATGACCTTACCAAAAAAAAATTCCGTCACTTACCCAACATTCTTAAGTTTTCCGCCACAAGATTAACCAAATTTTCCTACTTCACCCATAATTTGAGGTATTCTCTGAATTCATCAACCTGATTAATTGCCCGAATTTTCCGAATTCCCAGCTTTTCTATGACCTAATCAACAATGATTACCGGAATTGGTTACATTTCTAGGTTTACTATGACCTTGGTAAAAAAAGGCCCTCATTATTATAACATGCAAAGGTTTTACATGACCTCATCAGCATAATTTCCTGATTTTTCTTGGAATTCTCAGGTGTTTTCCTGCCCTAATCAGCGTGATTCCCGAACTTTCCTACATTGGCATGTTTCTCATGACCTTGATGACGAACTCTTCAACTTTCTATGCCCTAATCCAAACATGCCAAGACTTGCTCTATATTCCTAGATTTTATATGACCTTATCAATGAAAATCCCTGCCTTTTTCCTGACCTTATCAACAAAAATTCCCTGACTCCCTCACCTCTCCAGATTTTCCTGACCTCATCGAAAACATTCCTAGACTTTAACTACATTGTCAACTTCTCCGTGACCATCACAACCTTTTTATTGACAGGATTCCCTCATTTTATCCACATTTACTGGTTTTCCCTGACCTTAACAATCTAATTCACTGACTTTCCCAAATTCTCATGGTCTTTATGACTAGATCAACGGTAACTCCTTAGCTTTATTACATTTCTAGATTTACTATGATCTTATACAAAAATTCCTTATTATACAAACATTCAAAGGTTTTACATAACCTTATCAACATAATTTCCTGATTTTTTTGGAATTCTTAGGAGTTTTCCTGATGACCTCATTACCATCATTTCCCGTTTTTTCTACACTTTCATGAGTCTTATAACCTTGATGGCGAACTTTCCAAATTCCGTGACCTTATCTGAACGTTCCATAAATTTCTCCATATTCCTAGGTTTCATATGACCTAATCAATTAAAATCCCTGACTTTTTCCTGATCTTATCAACCGAGATTTCCTGAATCTCGCAACGCTCCAGATCTTATATGACCTTATCAACAAAATTCCTCGACTTTTTCAACACTCAAAGGTTTTTTATGACCTAAATAATCTAATTGCCCTTGGTTTTCCTGACTTCATCGAAAACATTCCTAGACTTTATCTACATTTTCAACTTCTTCGTGACCTTCAAAACCTTTTTATTAACAGGATTCCCTATTTTTATCCGAATTCGCTGTTTTTCCCTGACCTTAACAATCTGATTCACTGACTTTCACAAATTCCCAGGGTTTCTATGACCAAATCAACGAAAATTCCCTAAATTTATTACATTTCTAGATTTACTATGACCTTATTTAAAAATTCCTTACCATTCTAATATTCAAAGATTTTACATGACCTCATCAACCCAAATCAGAAGACAAAGAAAGGTCGGTTGGTATTAGCATCCCCTAGGGTAAAAAGTTCTTCGTGTTATTTTTTGAGCTTGCTCAATTGAACGCGATTCTTTGTTACCAAAGTGTAAATTAATTTTTGAAAACTAAGAAAGGTCGGTTATCGTTGGTATTGGGCGCTTCTGGAGCGAAAAATGCTACCTGATGTGTCCCGCGGCGATTGGTAAAAATATCGAATGTCAGTGGGCCCTTTTGATTCGATCGGTTCGATTGACCTTCGAGCCCCTTTCCGCGACACAATGTTCTCACGTCACAGACAAAGCTACATAATGCCAAATGAAAATCGTACATGCATATTCACACACACACACACACACACACACACACACGCGTTTATTACTTCTATAAACACACAATTCGAGCACACACATACGCACAATTGTGATTTAATTTCTGTCTCTCTTCTTCTCACAGAGAAAAGGAACTCGCCGTGAAATCGGTTACGAAATCACGGGTTCCCATTGGCGGGCCCCTAACGCGGGCCGATCATTAATTTGTAACGAACCGGCGCGGCGCCTCCTGTTATTATCCTACGGTTACGCGATCAGGCACATACACTTTTAGGCCCCATGCATGCAATTCTATGGGTGTGTTGGTACGTTTCGTTACGATTCTCGTGCAAAAATATAGAATCGGCTAGAAATATTGGCAGAGATGTGGTAAAAGAAAAACGAAACATTCTAGGGGGAAAAAGTCCTGTTTTTGTCACACCTCGATCTAAGACTGCTTTTAGTCCTCAACTAGATTATGGCTTCCATTCATAGGTTATTTGTCACTTACCACTTTCATCTTACAATTTATCTACAGTGAACTTAGGGATTACAGATAGTTGCAAATCATTCTAGTTATGAGTTTTAGTTCATGATGATGAACTTTATTTATGCATGGCCGAGGAAACACTAAAAAACAGAGATTTTCAAAGAAAAACTCTGAATTTCAGGTTGGGAGTAAAATTCTACTTTTCCTATACCAATAATAAATATTAAAACGGTGAAAATAATTTCTCAAAATAATAACGCAGTAATTGAATTGTTTCACAAAGAAACAATTCCAAATCAAACTTGTTATTTCTTGCCAGGAACGTTTTTTTTTTTTAATAGCGGAATTCAATCGATGGGGGAAAATTTACAAAAGAATCATTCGATTTACAACAAAATCATCAAATTTTCAATCAAATTATCAAATTTTCAACAAAGCGATACGAATTATTTTTAGCCAAGAAGATAAATTTTCTATCAAGAAATCAAATTTCTAAGAAAGTACGTAAATTTTGGGCCAAAAAGTTTGTTTTTCTGATGAAAGAGTTTAATTTGTATTCATGGACAGATTGTTTTGATTTTTAGTTACTGAAATTAATTTTCAACCAAAATGTCGAATTTCAAAAGATGGAAAACAATTTCCTACAAAAAAAAAAGATTTTTCAATGCAAGGAATGTATTTTAAACTTCAATGATGAACTTTCAACCAAAAATTTCAAACTTCAAGGTAAACCCGAAATTGAATAGTTGAATTTCCAATATGAAAATTGATTTTAAGACAACAACAGAATTTTCCATCATAATAGATGAATTCTTAACAAGAAAGATGTTTTCGAAACTAACGAAAATCAATAAGCGACGAGATGAATAGATTTTCAAACGAAAAGACGAATCTCCTACCAAGAAGAGGAATTTTATAATGAAATATATTATAATAAAACTGATAAGAGGGGGGTTTCAACTATTAATTGAATAGTCACATTTTCAGTAAAAATCAAAAAAAAAATTCTTACTGAAAGATGCAAATTTATATTTATAAATAAGAAAGTTTAATTTTTTGTGACCAAGATCTATTTTGAAATGGAAAAAACCTTCTTTTTAACGAAAGAGTCCAATTTTCAACAATGAAGATGAAAATTCTACCAGAAAAAAGAATTTTTAATTAGGTAATCTAATGTTTAACTTGAATAATGGATTTTCATCCAAAACATGGACTTTTCATCATACAAGAAGAATTTTACAATAAAATACATTATATATATTTCTAATAGATAAACATAAACTTTTACCGGAAATTAATGATCTACATTACTAGAATAAAAGAAAAATTGTCAGAAAACAAGGTTTATTTCGGATAGAAAAAAAGAATTATTAACAAAAATGTTGAATTTTTTATCAAAAAGATCAGTTTTTCTACCAAAAGAGACGAATTTCATAAGTTGATTTCAAGCGAAATATACAACTTGCTAACCAAATGTAATAATTTTCAACCAAATAGTAGGATTTCTACCTAAAAAAGACAAAATGTAAATCAAATTCAAAATAGTGGTTTTTTGACCAAAAATAGTTGAACTTTTAGCCAAAAGAATTAAGTTGGAACTTGAATGATGAATCTTGCAATAAGAAAGTAGAATATTCAGTTGAAAAAATTTATATTAAAAATTCTAATTCCAGAAAATAAAGGTACATTTTACACTCAATTTCTAAATTTCAACTAAAAAAGATTGATCTTCTAACGAAGAAGATAATTTTGGAATCCAAAAGACAAATCTTCAACATAAGAGTTGAATTCCTAACCAAGAAAGATTTCTTATTCGAGGAAAACAACGACTCAATTTTAAACGAAATTCCACAAAGCAGTTCAATTTTTGACCCGCGAAAAAGAATCTTCAAGAATAAACTAAAACAGATAAATTTTTCGTTAAAAAAATCCCAAATCAAAACTTGGGATTAATGGATTTTTGTTTAAAAAATTCGAAAATTTTTTTATTGTGAAACAGAAAAACAGTAAAACATCAATCTCCAAATAAATATTATCGAGTTAATAATTTTATCCTCAAATATACTTTTAAAGTTTATCTTTAGTTCCCCCCCATAATAAGTTACAATCAAAAATAGGAATATTTTGCTCAATTTCATAAATTCGTTTGACGCAGGTCCATTTTGGAACATAACTTAACAGCATCCTCAAAAAAAGAGTTGCTCAAGATGGTTTTATCACAAATCGAAATCCATGCCATCATTCTGGAACTTTGAGAATCAATCAAATCTTAGAAAATATTTTTACGACATCCATACTAGGACTAGGTGAAAAAGTTTTCAACTAGGATTCGAGGAAATTTCTGTTGAATAGGACTGCCTTTACACTGTGTTGGGATCCGAACCCCGTACCTCTTGTTTGCCAGATGAATACTTTTTTTCACTTTTATTCCTGTAGCTTGAGATGTTGGAAGACGAATTGCCGAGCTTGGCTGCAGTGACTATCTTAATCCGATCCAATTGTCTGTGATGTCAATGATCCCTAATGGTACACGTAATTGTTAGCAAGGCAAATCAGTTTTCAATTTTTTTTTTTTTTTTGCCGTCGCATTATATCGTATTACATGAGTGGTTCGGCACGATGCGATCTTGCAGTAATCGTTTCTGGACGAGAACTCGTCAAGAGTCGGAGCCAATTTCTTCTCATCTTAAAAGAGGGAGGCAATTCTGGGTACCGTTTATTGTTCGCAAAGAATTAACATTTCGAAAAAAATTACAAACTCATCGAAATTAAATTCAGATAAATTACATCAAATTCTTTTTCAGTAGTTTTGAGTAGAGCTAACTCGAATCGAATTCTTCACATGAAAATAAGATGAAATCCTTACCTTTTTGAGGTTATGTCGGAAACCAGACTATCAAGTCTCTTAAAAACGGTTACGTTATTTTCTACGGAAGTCACTGCAAGAGTAATTCTTGCAACTTTTCCCAGGTAAAAATTCGTATGAGAACAGTTCATATAGAACAAATGATCGGAAAGATGGGACCCCGGAGTAAACAAGAATTCCCTTCGGCTATTGAAATGGCCCCATACCGCCTCCAAAATGTTGACCCACCAACTTCCTGTTTGTGTCCCTCAGAATGTATAAAATCGCGTGTCAAGAAAATCGTCACGCTCATCTTTTTTCTTTCAGCTGCCCTTCTGGTTGCTCGGATTATTAGGTTTAAGAATTTAGAGCGCAGGTACGTACCTGTGTCAAAATAGGAGCGGACACAGTGTAATAAAGCAAAGGAGGGAGGGGGAGTGGAGGCACACAATATGATACTATAATATAAGCCCTATGGGAAAAGGAAAGAAAAGAGAAAAATAATATGGGAAAAGAAAAGCGAAATAAAGAAAAAGGACAGAATTCAAAGGGCGGAGATGGAAACCTAAAAGAGAGCTAGATAAAAAGAAGAGCCGCGAAAGCAAAAAAGGGGGATAGGGAGATTAAGGATGTTACGTAGTACGTACAGTCCTATCAAAGATTGCATTTTTTTTTAGTGATTCAAGAAGATTCAAAATGTTTATTCAACGAATTTTATGTGGATATTTGTATTTTAGCTGAACCTTCAGGTTAATGTTGAAATTCTCCTATTTTCTTGAATATTACGGGCAGCTTTTCTTTTTGTGAAAACTAAGGGAACGCTTTTTTATTGTAATCTAAATTATTTTGGAACGCATTCATTTTACGAGAATGATGAATATGTTATTTCTGGTATTTTTTTTCGAAAAAAAAGTAATCAAACAAGATTGCGATGGATCTATTGGAATTTGAGATATACAACATAATAGATAAATGTCTAACCAAGAGGATTGCTTATCAACTAAATGGTTTAATTCAGCCCAGTAGGTGGACTTTTAACTTGAGTGATGAATCTCCAACCAAAAAAAACAAAACAAACAGATTCTTCCGAAAAAGTTCAACTTTCAACCAAAACAAGATTCTTTAGTCAATAAAGAAGACAAAACATTTTTAAAAAAAGGTTCTAATGAATATTTAGGTTTTTAAACACTGAATCTTAACTGTGTATCTTAAAACTGAAAAGTTAATGTTTGAAAAAGCAGTCCCACTTCAACCAAAAGAGAAACATTATATAAAAAAATATTTGAATTTCTAATTGAAAAATAATTATTACAAAAAAAAATTCGAGAAATATTTGGATTTCCAACCAAATACATAAACTTTCAACTCAAATGATGAACCTCCAATCAGAAGAGTTGAATTCTCATTCAAAAATTGACAAAAAAATATTCATGTTCCCAAGATAGAAGCTTATACTCCAAGAAAAGAAAATTTCAACAAAAAACATAAACTTTTCAGTGGATAGTTGAATTTCGCACTGAAAAAACCTTAATTTAAAATATTATTTTTCAACAAATTAGTTCAACTTTCGAACAAGCAGTTGAATTTTTGGGCAGAAAAGATGAATTCTAAAAAAGAAATATGATCTTCAGAAACAAAAAAAAAATCAAACATAAAGTTGCATCTCCAACTAAATACATTATTTTTTCACCACGAATCACAAATGTTAGAACACTGGAATTTAATTAACTTGCCGGTTAATTTTTATTTATTAAAACAAAAAGCTTGAATTTTCAGTTGGAACACGCAAATTTCGAAACACAAAAAAAAATGTTCCCATGAAATAATTGATTTCCTACCAAAAAAAATGAATTTCAAAATTTAGTGATGAATCTTGGATAAAGAAATGAATTTTCAACAAAGCAATCACAATTTAAACCGAAAGAGATCAATTCTCAATATAATTCATCTAATTCCAACCAGAGAGTTGAATTCTTCAACAAAAGAAGAATATCCATATTTTCTGTCCGAAAATTAATTTTTTAGAAAAAATCAACTTTTTGCAAAATAGTTAATGTTCAAACACACACAAATTCAAATTTGAACAGTTAAAAATAAGAAATTACACCAAATAGTTGAATCTTTAACCAAACCCGATTTATTTACAACCAAACGGTTGCATCTTCAACCAAAAAGGATGTAATTTTTAACCAACAGGCAAAAATTCCGAAGATAAAAATACAAAATTCCAACAAAATACATGAATTTTCATTGAATATGTAAATTCTTTCCTGCAAAAATATTGCACCGGAAAACTAATTACAAACAAAGAAGTTCAACTCTCGAACCAAGCTGTTAGATTGTCAAGCTAAAGAAATGTATTTTGAACAAAAAATTTGATAGTTGATATTTCGGCTAAAGGTTATTTCATTTTGCTGTAAAAAAAATTGTAAGATCAAAACAAAAACCTATCCAAAAGTTGAATCCTTTACCGGAACAGATTAACTTTCCACCAAACTGGCTAATTTTTTACCAAAGGAGATGTTACTTATAACCGAGATGGATAAATTTTTAACTAAAAAGACGGATTATCAACTAAATTGTTGAATCTTTAACCAAACCCGATTTATTTACAACCAAACGGTTGCATCTTCAACCAAAAAGGATGTAATTTTTAACCAACAGGCAAAAATTCCGAAGATAAAAATACAAAATTCCAACAAAATACATGAATTTTCATTGAATATGTAAATTCTTTCCTGCAAAAATATTGCACCGGAAAACTAATTACAAACAAAGAAGTTCAACTCTCGAACCAAGCTGTTAGATTGTCAAGCTAAAGAAATGTATTTTGAACAAAAAATTTGATAGTTGATATTTCGGCTAAAGGTTATTTCATTTTGCTGTAAAAAAAATTGTAAGATCAAAACAAAAACCTATCCAAAAGTTGAATCCTTTACCGGAACAGATTAACTTTCCACCAAACTGGCTAATTTTTTACCAAAGAAGATGTTACTTATAACCGAGATGGATAAATTTTTAACTAAAAAGACGGATTATCAAGTAATTTGTTGAATTTATACAAAAAAATGTTTTTCTGTAAAGGACGAAAAATTTCAACCCAGCTGCCGGGTTTTCAATAAAAAGATATTTATTCCCAAAATAAGTGTTGAATATTCAACTGAAGTTGACGCTTCAACACAGCAACGCATCTACAATTTGTTAAATAAACAATATCAACCGCGTCCAGTCTATTTTGGTCTATAGTATAAATCATTATGAATTTCTGATTAATTTTGAGATTGACTATACGCATAATACATCGTTATCCTCAAGGTAGAGGGTAAAGAGTGAGACAGAAAAAGTTAGAGAAATCTAAGACAACCAAGGGTTCTCGGATCAATCGATAGGGAAATATCGACATTGGGGTGAATTAGAGAAGACTGCGAGGGGACTACATAAGGGGTGGCATTAGGTGAACAGGGACGGCTAGAATGGGGTGGTTTCAAGGGTACTCCTTTGTTCGTCCTCAGCTTCCTTAGAGCACATGGAAAGCATTTTTCTTTTCCATTCATCTTCAAAAGATGCCCAAACGATTTCAAAACACTCCCTTCCTTTTGTCACCCTTATCGAGACTTGCGTAAAACCTAATTAAAAATTCGCGCTGATTCTACATCTTATGAGAAAAACAATCTCTATTCCATCATCCTTTAATAATAAGAAGAGTATAGTGGAATTGTAAACTTCCGTGAAATCTATCTAGTGGGCAATAAGACGATGTTAGAACATCCTTTATCTCTTACTATGTCTTCAATAGTACCTCAGGACATCCTCAAGACGTCCGCTAATGGACGTCTATAGGACAACCTTAGGACATGTGTGCCCACTCGGATGGTCCACAAATCTTCCAAACTTTTCCAACTTTTAATCTGCAGTTAGTCTGCGACATCAACTATATATGCTCCATGTGAACCGAATGTATTTTATCTTCGGATAAAGAGTGGATTTAAAATTCACAGTCAGCGTATAGATTATTCAGCGCTGGAGTGCTTCGGGATCGTTCTCTCGACTATGTACGTGGATACTTTCAAGCAAATTCAGTTCACTTTCTGCACGACATTGAAAAAGAAAATCATCCTCTGAAGAATGTATAGAGCACCACTTCTCTCGCGAATAAGAAGAGCATTCCTCTTTCTCCGAGGTAGAGCAAGGGTTGTTCTATCGAGGGGTGAAAACAAAAAGCGACACAAGGAGGTCTCGGTCAATTAGTCAGAAAACAGTTCAATATCGGATCAGAAGAGCAAATGGGTTCAAGAATAATAGGTTATTGTTTAGAGAAAATGAGAGGAGGGGAACCTGGTATCCACATATGTAAACCAAGTGAAAAAGTTTATGTGGGAAGGGAGTGTTAATGGTAACAGATCGCAGGACTACCAGCAGGATGTTGGTGTCAATTATTTCTGTGTTGATCGTGACACATCGTACACATCTGCAGAGCAGCAGAATGATGTTAGAACACACAATTCTGAGCACTTTTTTAACATGAAACCCGCAAATCTCATCGCGTACGGTGCAAGTCATGTCGTCACGTATCAGAGATAGGTAGGTACTATAGTAGGTGGGTGACTACAAAGGAGCGAAATCGATTTGCAATTTAAATCCATCCCTACGTGCCTGCGGGTCATTCAGCGCGATGGCGATGGCCATGTCGATGATTTTACTGAACTTCGAGAACAGTTCGATAACCACAGCCATCGAGCAAAGAAGATCCGCGGCATCTTGCATTTCCTTGCGGCCATGACGTTTATGCGCACAACCTGCCATCCTGATTGTTTCACCACTTATACAGATCCAACTCCCTGATCCAAGGTTAATCGCTTTTTTCTAACTGTTCTCTTCTAAGAGTCAATTTAAATCTCGAAAATCAATTTACACTAGAATGCGCTTCTCTGAATGGAGAACGAAAAATGGATCATCTGCTCTTCCGAACTATCGTTGAAAGGAACAGTTTACATGTTTCATAATTATGATTTGATCTTTCAACAACAACTCTCTCGTACCTCTAAATAGAGGTATGAGAGGCACCTTCTAATAATAACGATTTGGTCTTCTGAAATATGGCAATCCTCCAAAGTTTACGAAATCCGGTGTCGTTTTCTGCTGCGAAATTTTTAAGGCACGAACACCAATCAATTTTAATAACTCACAATGGACACCAACGGTTTTCTCTATGTCCCAATGATTAAAAAATCTGCCCGCTTCGCGGGCACATTCTCATCGCGCGCTTCGCGCGCAGCTCGCTTCGCTCGCAAGTATCAG
>WSXT02075822.1:0-26588 GCA_011762715.2 Neuroterus valhalla
TTCACAGAGCCCTCTTGCGTTACAATTTTGAAAACGAAACTTAGAATTAACCGTCATTCACGCTCGCATTTCCGTCAATCTTAATAAAAACAAATTGTTATTTCTCGTAGTACAATAGCTTATTTTTGTTCGTCACGAGTAGAAAATGAAATTATTTTATTAAAAACAAATTGTAATTTCGCAAAGTACAATAGCTCATTTTTATTTGTCACGAGTAAAGAATAAATTTATTTTATTAGAAACAAATTGTTATTTCTCAAAGTACAATAGCTTATTTTTGTTTGCCACGAGTAGAAAATAGAATTATTTTATTAAAAGAAATGGTTATTTCCCAAAGTACAATAGCTTTTTTTATTCCTCGCGAGTACAAAATGAAATTATTTTGATAACAACAAATTGTAATCCCGCAAAGTACCATAGCTTGATTTTATTCGTCGCGGGTAGAAAATAAAATTATTATAATAAAAACAAATCGTGATTTCTCAAAATACAATAGCTTATTTTTAATCGTCATGAGCACAAAATAAAATATTCGGTTTGAACATTAGATTCAACATTGTAATTGAAAATAATAACGCTTCACGATTGACAACTTTTGCAAAATCCATATGAATATCTTTATAAACACAAAAATTCGAGATTTTCTCTGGGATGAAAAACGAGACAAAACTCGCCAGGTAATAAAAATGCAAGACACCTGTGCCTTCGAACTATGAAGAAAGCAAATTTATATTCGTGCTGCAGAAGAAATTATTTGTGAAAACGATCACGACCGTTGACTTGCTTTTAAACATTTTTATTTTTGGCTGCCCCTTTCCTAGTTGGTTTAGTTAGTTTAGTTTAGTTTGTTTTAGCAAGTTAGTTTATTGACCAACACTTCAGAATTTTACGTTATCTAGGTTGAGTGCGCAACCAATAGATGACCTCATGTTTCGATTTCTTGATGCTATAGTCTCTTCCACGTCACTAAACGTATCATACGTGAGCCACAGCAACGTGTGTTAGCTAAACTATTTCTGGTGCCCCTCCTCAAAAAGTTGAATTCTGATCACACTATGTGTAAAGTTATTCAATTTCGTCAGCTTTAAAAGTATAAGATTACAAATGTACACGACCTGGAAAATTTTTGTGATAACTGGGAAACGGACGGGAATACGTTCCTTGACTATTCAGTAGCTATCCTAGAAAACGATATATAACGTTGAACATTTACTTCTAATTTTATTGCAGGCGGAGTTCACAAAGATGAAGGTACCAATTCCCAAATTGAAGCACTACTAAGTCCTTTAAAAGTTATGTTTGTACTGGCTCTCGAAGAAGAAGAAAGCGAGGACTTGAATGTAAAGAGAATACCTTTGCACCTTATCGAGACCATCTCTCATCTCGTTCATAAACTGCATTTTGAAAATTATGTAGAAGAAAACAAAGTAATTTTTACATTTTCGAATCTTTTTTCAAGTTTCATTATTGTTCATTTACATTCTTATAGTCTTTGTTTAGATTCAGGATTGGCTTAAACGAGAGGTCGCAGGAATGAACTTTGAACCTTCCGTCTGTTTAGTGATCATTAAGTTGTTGCTCTTTGTCGAAGAAAGAACTGCAGAATATGGACCCACCTTGAAAGACGTCTGCGAAGATTTATCGGAAAAATATTCCCAGGTAAATTCAATTTTCCTTTCATTAAAATATCACAATCAAGGAATCGCTGAAAATAATCTCTTGAGAAAATAATTTTTTTACAGGAATCTGATTCTACTACAGGGGCATTCAAAATTATAAATCAAATGACAATAACGCAAATACATTCTGTAATCAACAATGCCATAAAATGTAAATTGAATAATGCCCTTTGGTTATTTGGCCGACTTAAAGCAGAGCAAACAGTTCTTTCCACTCCTGGGATGGAAGAAGATACTCGTATGTCTTGCTACCAATAGTAATGAATATAGTTGTTTAGTTTTTTTGTTGTATTTTTTGGGGAAAACGAAGTGTAAAGAAAGGGACCTTAATTAATGGCATTGATTTATCATCAGGTCGTCAGGAGCTGAGAAATAAGGAGCGGTATCTTTGCAATATATTAGCATACATTGTGGGTTTACTTGCACTTTTTGTTGATACAAAAAGTGATCCTGGTCCACACACTGACGCAGTTTTAAAGAATGTGCAGCAAGTATTCAACATGTTAAGCAACCTGACAAAATATTACGTTAGCAAGTCAAGTACAAATGACGTAGCATTCGAATCCACCAAGTAAAATTCCTTTATAAAATTATGTGAAGATATTCAGGAAAATTTGCAGGAGTAAATTAGATGATATTCTGGATTTTTCAGGTTCAAGATGCTAGTTGAAAGCGCAGGTAAATCCCTTAAACCTAAGGTAGAAGACTTCATTTCAGGAATAGAAGTAAGTCTCATTTCTTAATACTCTACGAATTACACATTGCACATTAATATTGTTTGGAGGGACAAACTTTCCTTTTGATCGAGTTCGTATGCATTTAATCTCTTTCCTTTTACGGTATTGAGGGCCTCCGTTCCCTGCACAATAAGCTACATATATGCCTCAAACTACTTGTTCTAACTTAACTATCATTCTTAAAATTTTATTTTTAGGCTATTTGCTAATAATTAAAAACTTAGTTTGCATAATCGAGCTTCCAAGGTTTTCGTTTCCTCTTACCTCCTTTCAATTTAATAGTTTTCTCGTCTTTGTACTCCACCTTCTTACAATCTGTTATCCAGACAAACCTTTGACCTTACCTCCCCTCACTTCTTCCAGCCTCTTCATCCATCCTACACTCCTGCCCTTCTCTTCCTCACATCTAACACACACTACATATTTTCTTCTGTTCGTCAGGTTTGCTAGTTTTCCCACCCACTTAATCATTTCATACCACCTGTTGTACTATGATTCCATAATTTTCCTCCAACTTCCCAGTCCTTGTCTAATCATCATCTCCAGTTCTATCTCCTGCCATCCTATACTCCCTTTTTCAATGCCACATTCTCTTCCTATTCGCTGTCTCATTACCGTCCCACTTTGCACCTTCTGCATTGCCTCTCCTTTCTCTTAACCCAATCCCACCTAAGCATGCTTCTTCGATTTTTCTTCCCTTTCCCCTCTTAAGCTTCTCTCCACGCTCTTTTTTATTGCCGAACTACCAATTTTTCTCTTCCTAGTTCTTCTCTCAGTATATATCTAGGACAACTCTAACTGACCGCCATGACCTATCTTATGAACCTTTCGTAGAGTTTTTTCACACTCATTTGCTCCTTCCGCCCCAAAATCTCTACTCCATAGCACAATACTGCCCATACTAACACATTGATCATCTGGATTCTCACTCTCCAATTTTCTTTGAACCTTCTCTTGCCTCTTCCCCAAACTTGGCCCATCATTTTGCTCGCACACTTTATCCTTTCCCTTCCTCGCGGTTCGCTGCTTTCTCCTGTTCCAAACCAAAACCCTTATCAACAGAATTCCTCTACTAATTTAAATATTTCTTCGATAAACTTCCACTCGTTCCCTACTTTATTCCTCTTATTCCTGAAGCACATTGTCTTGGTCTCACTCACATTTACTGTTATATTTTTTCCTCTCACGTACACTTTGAATTCTCTCAACAACAAATTCAACACTCTTTCGTCCTTTGCCAAGAGCACATCATCTGCATATGCTGAAGAGTAGATCTTTCTGCTGCCTAAGATCGTACCTACTCTTCCTTCTTCTATTTGCTTTTCCTCTTAGTCTTCCAGCAGCATACTAAGCAATAGCGGACTTAACGGGCAAATATTTCTTCCATTCTTTCGATTGTCCTCTCATTTACTTACAGTACCGAGAGAGGAAACACGGTGTTTCAGTTGGTGCATTCATTTTTCTTCTATTGAGAAGGATAGAGAAGTCAGGGATTAAAAATTGTGGAGAGTAAATGAGCGGGAGGTGAGTGTATGATTAAGAATGGAGGGAATAGAAGAAAGGGTGGATGTGATTATAAATATGTAAAAGAAATTGAGGGCTGATTTTTTTAGTTTAAGTTCGAATTCTTGAGAAATTAGATTTTGTTAAGGGGCAAGAGTTGTGGGAGTGTACAGAGAAAATAGTCAAAACAAACAAACAGAGGGAAGTAAAGAAGTGATACAAGAGGTGACAATGAAAATTCAGGCGAGTTGAGAGAAAGAGGCTGTCAAAACCAGCGCTGAGAGAGAAGTATAACAGCCTAACACGACGCAAGTCGAGAGGAGTGTGGAGAGCGTGCCATCAAAAAAGACAAGCAGCTTTCTTGACGACTGGCACAGGCAGACAAACACGACGAGTAGCGAAAAATGGTTAGCGGGAGGGAAAAGTTGTCTGAGGAAAAGAGGAATTGGGAGGAGGATAATGAAGATCTAGAAAAAAAAATATTTAAAGAACCAAAAATGAAAGAAAAACTTCAGAAAGGGAGATGGTTGAAGGGAATTTTACAGTTAAAATGTTAAAAAAAATTTAGAGAGAAGATATGTGTGAATTTGTAGGTTTCAGGTAAAGCACTCAGGGAGGAGGTACGGGAACTGCAGAATAAATTGGAAGGGTGAGATAAATTATGAAGGGAAGAAAGAGAAAAAATTTAGAAAAACCAGAAAGTATAGAGAATCTAAAGCAAGAACAGGAGGATAGTATGGAAAGGGAGATGAAGATATTAGAAAAGGAAGAAAGTAAGGTAGAAGCTACGGCTAAGTGGAAAAAATTCGAGACCTTAGTTAGCGAGGAAGCAAATGAATGTGGAATGAACGTGCCGAGTACAGAATAAGAGTGTGCAGAAGAGGATAATGCTTATAGACAGACGAAGAGAAGCAGATCGAAGAAAAAAGAGAAGGAAGAACGTAGTGACCAAGGGGATAGAAGTAAACAGTGAAACACGAGAGGAAGAGGTGAGGAAGGTGATAAATGACATTGAAGGAAAAGTGAGGGTGGAAGGAATAAAGAGGATAGGGGAAAAAGGAAGGGGGAAAGGCATGTTTATGGTGACATGAGGAAGTGAGGAGGATTGGTTTGAAATAATGGGTAAAAAGAGGATGTTGAAATGGAGAACAAAGAAAATAGAAGAGCTGTCTTGAGAGGGAAGGAGAAGAAAATGGCTGATAGGGCCGGGTGCATGGGAAGAAAGGAGAAAAGGTAACAGGGTAATAATCGTGAGAAAACAATATGGGTTAACAAAAAGCTATGGATCTGTGACGGAGAATAAGATGAATTGAAATTGGGTCAAGCAAGGCAAGAAAAGGACAGAGAACATCGGAACGCAATTGAGGGAATCTTGGCGGGTCTTACGACAGGCAAAAAAGAGAAAGGACTAGAGGAGCGAAGGGAAAAAATAAAGATATGAAAGTGGCGTTCTGGAATGTTCTGGGTTCATAAAACAGGGATAAGGGTTCTGGGGGGAAGTGGAAAAATGGGACCTAACAATGATGAGTGTGACTTGGATAGATGGGAAATATCGGACGTGTTGAGGTGTTGGAAGGTGCAAGGAGCAATGAAGAAACACGCAAAAGGGCGGGGGATGAGTGGCATAGTGTCAGGAGTGAGCAAGGGTCAGATGGTAGAACAGGGATCGGAAGAGGAGAACGAACAAACGACGGAGTAATGATGAGGAGAATTTCATTGGAAAAAACAAGAGTAGATGTGGTATGCGTTTACAAGCGAAGGTGGAAAGAGGAGGGATAGAAAGTTATGAGGAGGTGGATGAAGGAAAAAGAGGAGACGCTGGTATTGATAGGGAGTGCCTGGATTGAAGGGGATATGGAGAATGGATGAAGGATGAGAATCTAAGAGGTATAGAAGAGGAACGAATAGACGAGATAATAGAAAGAATGGAGAGGATGATATAGAAGAAAAGGGAGGAGAGCGGGGATTGATGAAAAGGAGTATAATAGACGAAGACAAGAGAATGTGGGAATGCTGAACGACAAAGGACATACAGAGGAGGAAAGGTATAAAGAGGAGGTAAAGAGATGAAAGGCAAGGAAGGTAATAAACAGGGGAAGAGGAAAGATATGAATTCATAGCCAGGGGAGTGAACGAGGTAATAGAACGGCTAAGAAGTAAAAAAGCGACAGGAGAGGATGGTATAAAAAATGAAGCTCTGAAGAATGGGGCAAAGAAATAAGAGAAGGTATGTGGAAAGCCTGTTATAAAGTATGGAGAAAGGAAGGTGCTTGAAGAATGGAAGACGGAATCAGTGATTCCGCTAATAAAAGGAACGAGCGGGTAAATAGGTAGAGGAATATGGAGGTATCACACTTATGTCCATGAATATGCCTTCCGATTGAGTAGAAAATAATTTGGTCAACGAGAAAATTGATCTATTTATACAATTTTTTCCAAAAACTTAATCATTTTTGGTCGTCAATGTTTTAATAGCATTAAAACATATTTGATGTAAAATTTTACTAGAAATATACAAATTTCGCGGCAAGACTCCATATCACTGTTAGACAGGGGATACACGTTTCGTAAGAGGAATATTTTGAGGATGTAAAGGGCTCTTGCCAACCACCTAGCATGGTCTATTGCTCCAGGAACACTTCGCCTCAAAGAGCTTGCACCACTAACCTTCCTGACACTCCAGACTGTAATTTCATGTGATTTATGGTACTCCAGGAATCTTGTAATTTCTTGAATAACGGAACATCTGGACCCGTTGTCTGCCCAAAGTTTTTCCGAAAGCCGCTTTCAAGTATATTTCAGCCATATAATGATGACAAGAAAACTATCTTTTTATCCCCCATGGCCACCTCTAGCAACTGACAAGCACTTCTGTTCTTTCCAGTATTTGAAGCTGTCGTATCACAGCAGAAAGCTTTCACCTTATTAAGGAAGTCCCATTGTAAAAGAGTTTCATAATCGGCCTCGGCTTCGTCTTTCTCCAGTCCTGATTCAGTTCCAGGGGCTCCAGGAAACATTTCCTCACCTTTTTTGATGATTAGAATAGGCAGTCGATTCACTTTTTCCTTGAAAAGGGAAAGTGAATGCAGGCAGAGATATGAACTGCTGATTTGTCACTCAATTTCTCTGTGTCAAGAACTGCAGCAAGTCTTCCATTTAAAACGGTTATTTTCGAAGGTATTTGGGCACCAGATGGACCAGGTTAAGATTCCAATCCCGCATCTTCAGAAGAAAAGCTGGTGTTGAATGTCGTAGGCGATTCACTGCTACTAGTTGAAAATGCCAATTCCACTTGAGTGTCTGTAATGAGGAATTTCAATGAAATTCTAATGTTAATAACTTTTCTTAATTTATGAAAGTGAAAGTAATGGAACAGTCCAATTTAATAATCACAAATGTTTGATTCAACTTTTCAATATTGTTCGGAAAAAGCATTTCAAACCGTATAGAAAACGTCAGCAATCAGCATGTAATTCAAGAATTTCTCAAAAACATATGAAATTTACATGACACGAAAATACTTTTTATTTACGGAATTTCAGCGTTCTCTAAGAGTTCTAAGATTTTTCAGCAGATACATAGAATAAATTTTGATACGAATGAATTAATAGGTAAATCATTTTCTTGAAAAAAATTCCGGAGATACATTAAAAAATGTTGAAAAGTGTTAGAAATAATCATCGTGGAGGATTTTCCCATTGTTTCATTTGTAAAACTTAATTCTGAAAAGATGCAAAACTCACCCAACAGTTCCGCTTCCTCAAGAGCACGTTTTTTCCGAATTTCAAGAATTTTCAGTTGTCTCTCCTTTTCATCAATGTATGTTCTCACGGGTGCAAGAAATCCTGCTCGGTTCCCCTTCCTTTGATTAGATAGAAATAATTTAACTTTGGCTGAAACCTTTGAGTCATCTCACACTGATTGCGATGCGATGAAGATCATTTTCAGCTTTTGTAAAAAACCATTCTCCTTCTTTACTTGTACCTCTACTCTCAACTTGGAATTTTTTTGTACCTTCCTGTATTCGTCATACAAATTTTCTATTTTTTCCACGCAGCGTTGGTTATCTCTTATCGGTAGATTTGCCTTTGTCCAGAAAACTTCTACTTCATCCACGACAAGATGAGTCTTAAACTTGGCTTCACGTATCTCATATTATATAGTAAAGCTCTTGAAACTTGCATCTTGCTTGAAAGTTCACTTCAAACAATTTGCTGCTTTTCAAAATCAACAAAAAACACTTTTTTCCCGTAATTCTGCTATCTTAAATATAAACGCAGGTAATAGTGTCACGGCCGAGAAGCTAATGGCTACTACTAACAGTTTATTGGGACAGGAGATCGAAGGAAGAAGCAGTCCTATTCAACATGGAGGGTCCTTTCTGAAGAGTGGGGAACGAGATTGCAATTATACAAAGAGCCGAAGGTGTCTGCTGAATATCAAATCCCCAGTAGAGGCATGCCTAAGAATGTTGGAGAAGTCTCTGAATAGAAATATTCGAGACCAGATATTATAATACTGTTAGTAGAAATCGCCAGTGACCATTAGTACATTAGTAGTCAATAGGACGTTAAGCACTCAATAAAAAAACTGCTAGTAGAAAAGATGAATATACAAATTTCATGTGAGAAAAATCTCTAAAAATTGATTGATAAACAAATGACATGACTCTGTTATCGAAAAAGATGAATTTTCCAATATGATTTGATGAAATGTTGAAAATAAATAATAATTGTATTATTTAAGCAATAGAAATTTTTCAAATATGAATGATATCACATGAAAATAACAGTTGGCCAGTCCGATCTAAGAAAACAAATTTCAGGCGAATTGAACGGAAAAAATTTGTTTGAACAAATTTAATTGAGGATTCATAGATAATTTAGACAAGATACCTTAAAATTAAAATCTATAGGTTTATTACAAAAAAAGCTGACTTTTCCACCATAATTTGAAAAAAAGCTGAAAAACGATAACAATAATTAATTGTTTAAACAATAGAAAGAAATTTGGGGATAAAGAAAGTCTTTTTGAGATAATAAACTGCCGTTCTGATCTCAAAAAACAGATTTTAACCGAATTTCCGAGAAACACAGATTATTGAAACAAGTAGAATCTATTTAAAAAATTAAAATTAGCTGAAAAACATTTTTTAACATTCCAATAGATCTATTGGTCTATTGGACGCCTTTACGGCGTGGAATGTATAAGCGCTGAACGAACGAGTTGATATGCAAGCTTTTCTTCATATGCATTATCTTGCGCGTAGTGATGTCGAGGGCCTTGAGCTCGTTCTCCGTCCATGGGACCACCCCAAACGAATAAAACAGAACGAAAACGGCAAGTATGTTAGTCGCAGATATAGTTTTGTGTTCAAGCTGCTCTCTTTGAGTATGCAATGGTATCAGAGATAGTATTCAGTAGTGCGTTGAAGATCTTTGACCTTCGTAACCAACTCCATCTCTCCGAGTAGCGCATATTCCTCGATGACATGCGCGTATGCCTGATGCAATTTCGAGTCCCCTAGAAAACGTTTTTCCATCTGAAAAAGAGTGCGTTGAGCAGCCGCTCGAGATATGTCCAAGACCATTTATCATATTCATTCATTCATTCAGATCTTTGAGTGGAAGGCACACGACATAGCGACCTTTACTCGTTCGTTGATAAGTGGAAAAGTACAGCTCCTTCAAGTACAGCTAGTTGTCCTCCTGGACAAGGAACCTGCGAAACAGCGGTAAGAGTTCGTGGTCTACAGTAGTTTTTAAACCCATGATCGGAAATTGACCTGAACCTGGCTCATCTGACTTGAGTCCAGGCAGAGTCTAACCCATCAGCGTCTGTGGAGCTGTCAGAGTACCGACCTACCCCTTCCTGCTTGACCGAGTAGAACTCTTGTATGGTGACACCGTCCATCGGATCCTTCGGTAGTTATAAGAGCCGCGGCGAGAATCACCGCCCCGTTCAGTCATAAAGATGGTTGTGACATATGAGAAGTGAATCCAGCTGCAGAGTTGTTAACCGAATAAAAAAAAAACTGATTTATTTGGACTAAGAGTAAAGGAAGAAAATTGAGTTGTAGGACCGGGACGAGTGAGCGATGTTAGAGGATTTGGACTCGGCTTGGATTTCGTGGGAAGGGGAATAAAGCCTGGTATAGTAAAAACGGTAACAAGTTTGGCTACGCTAATCAGAATCACAAGAGTTTATCCTACCATCTATTTCCGTTCCTTGACCAACTTGGGACGGAAGTTGGGACGGAAGTTGGGACGAGCCGTGACCAAATTCTTCCCAGGTCAAAAGCTGCAATTGCTCTTCTTCAAGCCGGCACTAAGCGAATGTGCAAAGTGGTCACCTTGCGTGTCAGAATGGTATGTAATGTGTCATATGTCGGCTGTATAGTCGACGCTCCCAAACTATCCTCCTGCGATTTTCGCGTTGTCGAGTCCAATCGCTGAACAAGCATATAAACAAGAAAGTCATCCCGAATCCCTGCTGCTATCTCTATCTTGACATGGTAGGTAGATTAAATGGTCTGAACAAATAACTACTTATTAAGATCCTGCTATTTTCGTATTTAAACTAAAACGTCTGCAATGCTCTTTCGAAATTATCGGAAGTGGTCTATATATTAGCGCTCAATTGCCCTGGCTCACGAAGCAGACTGTCCATCAGATAGTGCAATTTTCGCACGTTAGGGAAGCGTGAATCCTCACCTGCCATTGACGTAAACAGGTCTCTAAAGGTAGGCCACTTCCTATGGACCCCAGAAAACTTCGGTAATCGAGTTTCTTCAGATTCTTAATAGTATTGCAAATACGTTGAGCAAGATACTAAGTGAAGCACAGAATTTTTACGAAGGATTATTGCTCGGTCCGGAGGCTTGCTTCGATAGAAGAAAAAAATTAGAGACTCGAAGAGTACACCGTGTGATGAGAGATTGACAGCCCGCGGCGAAAGAAGTGTAGCGTAAAGGCTGAACATCCGAACCAGCCAGGTACCACCACACCGAAAGTGTATTTGGAAGCACTTTAGTCATTGTCCTTCCAACCGCAACCCTCAGCCCGCTCCTCAACAAACTCGAACGCATGGTATCGGTTTTCCCTCTCTAGCTTCTAGCCGTGTTACGTTGAGTGTCAGACTGTTTGAGAGCTAATGTGATATTATCCTGGCGTATCCTTTACGTCACATGCGCTATGCCAACGTAAACCAAACGGTAGCAAATCCATGAGAGACCGAAGTGAGCATCTCATGCTTCTGCGCTCAAATCCTGCACGTAATTCATAAAAAATTACACTTGCAATAACCGTACTCGGCCCAAAGAAGTTAATGTTTGTTTTATCAACAATAATGCCGGATCTGGTAGTGCTGAAAATAATGCACATTAACAATAACCGAAATCCTGCGCGTCTAGGTAGGGGGTAAAAAGTCTTTTTTTTTTTTTTTTTTTTTTTTTTTGACAAACGCCATTTATTATACCTTGCTCGAATGAGCAAGATATCTGGAACTGGTTTCAGAACATTAGGATAATCGGAATTGTGCTACATTCTAAAGAGAATTTTTAAGCAGGATGAATATACGCAAGGCTACTTCGGCAATATAAGGGGTAAGACCTGATAAAAATGATACGTAGCAAAAGTAAGTCCAGCCTATTTCTGCTTTCAAACGACATACTCGTCCTCTGCAACATCGCTCCGACACGAGTCGCTTCCTGATATCTCTAGCATCTTTATATTTCTCCTCTTTAAGGTCTCAGACATTCTATTCATTCCTTCTTTGGTCTGCCTTTGAGTACGCTTTCATTCACCCTACCTAGATACACTTGCTTTGTTAATCCTTCTTCATCCATTCTCTCGACGTGACCGAACCATTTCAGCTAATTTCTTTCACTCTTGTCAAACAGCGTTTATTCTACATCACATTCTTTGAGAACCCACTTATTACTCACTTTGTCCATTAGCGTTTTACTGGACATATTACGCAGAAATTGCTTGCCGATAGCGTTGTATTTACTCTTATCCTTTTATTGATACGTCCAGGTCTCGCTACCGTACAGCACAGTTGGTGCTAGCACAAAATTATATATCGCAATTTTAGCTTTTACCCTCATTTATACGTCTGGAAATCTCTGCATTTATCGTCCCGTCAACTTGTTCTATCTTCTCTCCATTTAGGGCAATAATGCATTTCGTTTTCACATCCTTACTTTCCAACACAATAATTTTTGTTTTATTCACGTTAATCTTAAGACCCATGCTCTCCATACTGGTATCCAATCTGCTCAACATCCTCTGGAATTCATCGCCTGATTCTGCCGTAACGATCTGTTCATCTGCGAACGCAAGGTCGCGAACCTTCACTGTCCCAAGATCAACGCCTTCCTCGTCGAAGAGAGACATTCTTAGACATTTCTCCAGGTATATATTAAACATCCAAGAGGACATAATGCACGCTTGCCTTATGCCCTGCCTAATATCAAACTAAAAGCTCAGTTGTCCATTTACTCTCACCCTTTATTTGCTTCTATTATATATTGCTTGTATTGCTTTCAGAAGCCACTCAGTCACTCCCTATTCTTTTAGGACCTCCCAAAGTTTAGCTCTATTTACCTTGGCAAAAGCTTATTCCAGATCAACAAATGCACAGAGAACTTTTTTGTTTACTTTTAGACTTTTTTCTGTGATATGTATCAAGCTAAATATCTTATCCGCACATGATCTTCCTGACATAAATCCACATTGAACTTCCCAGATCCTTTCCTTTGTTACTCTCATGACTTGATTAATAAGTATTTTGGTGAACATTTTTCCCACAGTACTTAGTAGAGGCTAATCGCTCTATAATTATTACAGGCGCCTGGGCCACCCATTCCCTTGTAGAATTGTCTAACGTATCCGTGTCTGTGTCACTGTTGTTATGCTCTGTGGATTCAACTTCATACAGCTTCTTGAAAAATCCCGCATACAGTCTTTCACTTTGATCGAATCCTATACCATTGCACTGTCAGCATTCTTAATTCCGACTACCTCAGTGCTAGCATTTCCTTCCTTAGTCGTCTTAACCCATTTCCAGAATAGTTTCTTATTTCCTTCGAAGTCATTTTGCATTTTCGTATCTTCTTCCGTTTTGATTTTATCCTTGCTTTCTTTTACTAGTATATTTTCTTTCCTCTTTTCATCCCCATAAACATTGATCACCCTAATCCGTTCCCTATCACTGAGATCTATAATATTCACCATTCTCGAGTATGCCTCTTTTTTCTCGTTGACTGCAATGTTAAATACGAAATCAAAATGTTTTATACAAAATACAAAAAAATGAAACAGGAATAATAGTCAACTGTCTTTTAAACATTTATTAACTTACATTAACATTTATTCTGAATAATTATTATACGTATGTATCATCAGGATTACGTAGTATCGCACGAACTAGATGGATACTCGTCGTAGAAGCAAGGCGATACTACGTAATCCTGATGATACATATGTATAATAATTATTCAGAATAAATATTAATGCAAGTTAATAAATGTTTAAAAGATAATTTATTATCCCTGTGTGAATTTTTATTCATGTGTTTTATTTTTTGTATTTTGTATAAAACATTTTGATTTTGTATTTAACATTGCAATTTTCGTTTTAAACACATATTGCCGAATAAAAATAAAAATAATAAATACTACAAATAATTGCATAATTAATAATTTAAAAGAAAATACACAACCTTCCAGACGAGAGATAAAGAGTCAAAATAGAGTTCTCATTGAGAAAAATGATTAAACAACCATTATAAATCATAATTTCATTAATAATTATTAAAAAATGATTGAATAAACATTTTTGCATTAAAAAAGTTTAGGCAGTGAGAATCGAGCGTGCAACCTTGCGACTATCAGACAAACGCTTGATCAGGTGAGCTACCAGGTGCTTGCAAATACATTTGCGCTAGCTCAAAGACCATCCGCTCGCAATTCTGCAGATGAATTTTTCTCGAAAATGGTCCAAAATTGCGCCTTCTTGATTTTTCTCAGAAAACCTCTAGTAGGTTTCCTTCACTGAGGAGAGTATCGATAAAAAGAAAAATTAGGCGACCTAAAGGTCCCCTTGTAAATAAAAACTAGAGTCTATTAAAAATTCCTTGGCCTTTTTCAAAATATTTCAAGATGCCACAAACTCCTAGAAATATTCGCCCTCAAATATCTAAGTTCCTTAGAAACAATTCAAATCAATTGTTAGATACGTTAAAAATGAGGACTCCTAAAGCACTTTGTGACGTCAAGAGTTAAAAAAGAGTTCAATTTGTGCGTGTCTTCGTATTTTCGTAGCGCTTAAGACAGAGCGATTTTGGCCAGGATTGGCAAAGATAAAATGAGAAGTGGTTCGGTGAGTCGATGTTTTTAACACATACAGCGTGTAGCATGTGAAGTTGTGCTCCTATCGCTACCTATATGAATACACGATTCTGAAGTATCTCCTTCTCTTTTACTCACACACCATACTCTGTTGTCTCATTCACATTCGTTGGACAGAAAATGCAGCCTTAATCTCCCAGCTGTAATTGTTTATTCAATAGTATTTACTATATTTATTGTTCATTATACAATATTCCGAATTGCCATTTACACAGGTGATCGAAAACATTCTATAAGAGTGCCAAAAAAACAACCCTATAATTGAATTCAACCAAATTTATTGAATAATTTATCACGAATTTCTGATTTTGTATTTCATAAATAATCTACTATACATTTTTGATACTAACGTTTTATGAACATAGGTGAATTGATTTCATAATGAAGGTTAAAATTACAAGAAACATATATGATTACATTTTAAACTTCATTAATTGTTTATTGCGGAAAACGAACCCGTTCGAACATTCAAGTTATTGCAATCGTTTTTTATTATTTAACTGGTAAAACTACATGAGATTGGTTTTTTGTTGTTTTTTCCCTATCGAGGGCTTCGCTTCTCGACCTTGCCCTCCTACCACCACTGCTAGCAGATGAAAGTCATTACAGTTTTTGAAAAACTCCCATGTAGTTCGGCCCGCCTTTCACGCCATTCATACTTTTAAAATGGAAACTCTTTTGCGCACATTCACTGACTGAAAGTGCGTTTTTGCATTTTTCCATGGAGATAACAAAATCACGCCATTTATGACCTTTTTTCAAGAGTATCATCCGTGACTCCTGTAAACGCTTCTTGAAACTCGCGACATGTTTTTGTTACTCGTCTCTGACGCCCTTGCCCACTACTCGTTACAAAAAAGGGTGTCCAGCGGTTCTCAGGAAAAATATTCAAGGACCTTGAATTTCTTTGCAAATGTGTTATTTGTTAAACTTATTCCTGTATTTAATGGGTCAGAAATTAAAACTTATAAAAGTACATACAATATTAAAGTTTTGTTTACCGCAGTCCATAAAATATTCAGTACAATCTACTGTTGTCCATTGAGATCGTTTTACATATTCTGTAATCACTTTAAAACGAAATTAGAATCTTCTCCGTTAAACATTCTTTCAGTTTCAAACTATAAATATTTTTATAGTACAGTCGTACACAAAACTTTGAAGAATTTCTAAGAACTTTTCAACTGCAAGGTTACTTCTCATAAGCAAGGAGTTTCTTTCAAAGCTCTATTCATTTTATTTTTCTTACTTTCCAATTCTTTTATCAATTCATCAGCATCGCAGTGAAGCCCAAAAGTAATTTTTACCTTGATTTCTAGATAAAGGTTACTTGCAACCGAAATTAACTTCACATGGGTAAAGTCCACGAAAACATTGGGTATGGTTACCATCTGAACTATATTGTGTCTTCTTTTTCTAAACTCACCCACTTAAATATCGGTTTTTTCTGTAATGTTTAGTAGCATAATCCGAGTTTATTTTCTTTTCTGACAACAAATTTCCTGACTTCTTTAACTGTAACTCTGAAATGTCTGAGTTTCGTAAGATCTCTTTTCTCACTAATTTTGACATAACACGTGTACATATTAGTAAGAACTCAATAAAAAGAAATGGAAGCAGAGGTTCATTAGACTGAAATTTGGCAAGAAAAAACCACAAGTCGTTTGCAAGATTTTCCAAGAATGTTAGTTCGACTACTACAAGTTTATCTTTTAGTCTTCCTGCAATAATCTTGAAACTTTTGCAGTCTGGAACTCGAATTTCCTCGGTTAGGCGCTCATTTCAGAAAAGCCGCCAGATCACACTTAACAGGCAATGTATGCCCCTATTCTACACCCTATTCCTAAAATTTCGTTCCACTGGTCTCTGTATTTTTTCCTTTCTTGCCTTGCTTGACACGCTTTCAATCAATCTTGTTCTTTGTCCCAGATCCACACGTTTCCGTTCACATCTATTCTTCCTCTCCCGATTATTACCCTGCTACCTTTTCTCCTTTTTCCCATGCACTCGGCCCTATCAGCCAGTTTCTTCTCGATTCCTCCTAGGACAGATCTTCTATTTCCTTTGTTCTCCAATTCAGCATTCTCTTTTTACCCATTATTTTAAACCTATCCTCCTCACTTCCTGCTGCTTCCATAAACATGCCTTCCTCCCCTGTCTTTTTTTGTCCTATGCTCTTTATTCCTTCCATCCTTCATTTTGCTCCAATGTCACTTCTCACGTACCTTACTTCTACCTCTCGTGTCTCACTGTTTACTTCTATCTCTTGATCACTACGTCCTTCCTCCTCTTTCTCCTTTGCTTTCCTTCTATTCGTCTTTCTAAATGCGTTATCCTCCTACTAGCTGCGCCCTGTGGCGGCGGTTCCGCCGCCGCAAAGTAAGCTTACTTTTTTATTTTTTTCATTTTTTATTATATTTTTTTTAATAAAAAGTGTGTGCGAAATTTCATGATGATCGGTTAAGTGGTTTACGCGTGAAAGCTAGACAAACAAACTCACATTTGCATTCATAATATTAAGTTAGGATGTACACTTTCACTCTGTACTCGGCACGTTCATTTCACATTCATTTGCTTCCTCCCTAACTACTGCCTCAAACGTTTTCCGCTCAGCCGTAGCTTCTACCTTACTTACTCTTTCTCCTAATACCTTCACCTCCCTTTCTGTAATTTTCTCTTTTCCCCCTCTTCATAATTTATAGCTCTCTTTAGATCTCTTACGCAGTTCCTGTACCTCCTCCTTGAGTTTATTGCCTTAAACCTCTAGTTCCCACATATTTCATCTCTAAATTCTTCAAAAATACTGTGAAATTCACTTAACCTCACTCCCTTACAGGCGTTTACCTTTCAACCTTAGTTTTTGGATATTTTCCCCCTCTATATCTTCATTCCCCCCCCACTCCCCCCGTTAGTCATTCCCTATCTAAGCATCGTGTTTATCTGTCTGCGCCAGTCGTCGAGGAAACTGCTCCTCTTTTTCATCCCTACGCAAAGCGAGCGCGAGGCAGCTTTGCCTGTCCTCTCTAGGAATTGGTTTTACACGTGTAAGTGGAATGTGAGGATGGAAGTTTGGAAGGTGAGTAAAGGCGCGGGGAGTGAGGAGAGAAAATAAAAAGTGGTTTTTATTGAGTAGAATAGATAGGGTTCACGTAGAAAGTAAAAGTAAGGTAAGGTTAACAAAAAGGTAGGCGGATTTGTATTTCAGAGATTGAGCAGGTAAGGGGAGCGAGCGGGTTCAGTGCATTGCTGGGAAGGTAAAGGGGTGTCTGCAAGGGCTTTTTGGGGTGGAATGAAGGGAAGAGAGGTTAAAAACAGGGTTGAGTGAAGCAGAGGGGGAGGGCATAAAGGCGGGAACGCTAAACAGAGACATCTGTTGGTTGCAGTAGGATGGAGGAATCTGAGTTGCTGAAGGACAAGCAGGTAGTTACCGAACAGTAAAATGATAACGAGAGCGTCGGGAGTGGGTTAGATGGAGGGGGTCTTTCAGCACACCACGTGTCTCCTTGTCCAGAGGTGCGCGTTGGAAAGGGAAAAAATGAGCAGGGGGAGCGGGGCTAACGAGAAGGCTAGGGATCCAATGTCTAACGCCAGTGAAGGTGAAGACCTCTTGCTTCAAGAGAGAAAGAGAATCAAGAGAGTTCGACGAAGAGCGTGGAAGAAAGTCCGTTCAAGAAGAGCGGCAGAACGCGTAAGTCACCGACAGGAAGCGAAGGTCAGTTGAACATTGATAGAGTTCGCTATGAAAGATGGTGGCAGGGTGGATGGAGAGCAGAATGGTATCTGGGACAAGGTTAGGAAAATAATAGAAGAGAAAGTGGGAGAATGTAGGAACAAGGAGGAAGAGGCGGCGGTGAGGGAAAGGATAAGGGCGATGGAGTTAAGAATGGAGAGTGGAGAAAAGAGGATAGAAAGAATAATATCGTGATTAGGGGGCTGAGGGTGAGAAGCGGGGAAGAACGGAAAGGAGTAGAAGCGCTGCCACAAAGCATAAGGGAGTGTCAGGGCAAGGTGGTTAAAGTGGGGCTTGAGGGGAAAAAGGGGAATGAAGTACGGTGGTGGAGTTGGAGAGCTGGCAAGATAAGCTGGCGGTGATGCGAAGTTAAAGCAGGATAACGGATAAGAAGGTCTGTATCGATCACGATCTGACGTGGAAAGGGAGAAACATTCAAAGAATGCTGAATGACAAAGCTAGAAAGGAGAGGAGTGAAGGGAGAGCAGCAAAGGTAGGATATAAGAAAATAAAAGTAGAGGAAAAATGCTGCTTCGGGACGAGGAGAAAGACGATTTGAGAGAAGTGTAAAGCGACTTATTTCGTAGGAAATGGGAGGAGAGGGGCGTGGGGTAGCGGAACAGCAGGGCAGTGCAGTAATAAAGTTGCTCTTTTGGAATGTAGCAGGGATAAAAAAGAAGGATGCGGACTTTTGGAGGTTTGTGCAGGTATTTGATGTGCTCGGGCAGGTAGAAACGTGGGTAGAGGGCAAGGAGTGGGGTAAAATAGAACCGAGCTACCAAGGGGATTCAAGTGGAGGCTCCAAGAGACGGTAAAATTAAAGAAAAAAGGTAGGGCTAGTGGAGAATCATAACAGAAATTAGGGACGGTTTCGAAGAAGGAATGCACGGTGGGGCGATGGTCAAGGGGTGAAAATGAGGTCCCTAAAGATAGGAGGAATGCCTTATTCCATCAATTGGTCTTTCTCTTGCTTCCTCTGTATCTAATGTTTGACTCGTGTCTGACACCCACGACTTTTTCGCATCACGGACCCCACGAGCGTGTCTGGTATTACTGTTTTATATATAAACTTTTGTGAATAATGCTTGTGATTGTAAGAGTTATACCAACATCGACAGTTTTTCTTACCGAATGGAAATATCGACCAAATTTTTTTTTCTCATTTAGCCAGCCTTATCATGCAATTCAATTATTATCGATGATTTTTCAATTTAGGAGTACAAAAATAAAAAGCAGAACAAAAGCAGTGACTGGAGCGTCCGGCGCAATAGAAGTCTAAAAGAAACTAAAGTGATTCCTCGTGTCATTTACGAAATCGAACAGTTCAATAAGGATATTCTTACACTTTCTAAGAAGTGTGGGGTACGTAGAGTTTTATCAATAAAAATGATAAATTGTTTTCAATTAAGTCGATGGTCTCATGTAAAAAAAATATGTTCAAGATCGAGTTGAACAAGTACGTCAAGCACAGCAAGACGCGGGACTTCAAAATAGATAAAATGCAGCTGGTAGAAAATCTGGATAAGATAAATATGAGTATGGTAAGCGCCTCAACTGAGTTTAAATGATTTGATTGAATACGTATACATATGCACCAGAGGATAAAATTGCTTAAATTTGTTCCTTAGCTCACGACACAGAACACAACGCATAATTCCATAAGAGACGATGATCCCAACGTGAGTGAAAAAAGTTCAGAAAGCGAAAGCGAAGCTACTCCATCCAAGATACGTAGACAAAGCAGCTCATGCGAGTAATAAGAGATATTCAACTCTTCCTTATAGATATCATATGTACAATTTTAAAACTATGCTTCCGATTTTTTATGTATCTCAATCACTCATCCTTTAAATCAGGGATGTCCACATCGAGAGCAAAGAGCGCACTATCCGTAAGCATCCCTGCTTGTAATGCAAAGAGTTTTTGAATATCTGTCTTTTGTTTGGAAAATGTGCCTTACATGTTTCAAGAGCTTGCTATGAATACTCTGCCTCAACTTAACCTGGATGTTTTGATTCTTCATTGAGAGGAAAGAGTACAAAGACTGTGCACAATTATTCATAATTATATATTGTCAATTAATTGTTCTATGCAACCTTCAAATAATATGTATTTATATTATTTTATTTGTACTTTGAATAAAAATTATAATTGTTGGATTCCACAACTGCACGATTATAAACATTTGCGTGTTGACTTACAAGAAATAATAGTATTGTTTTTAATAACCCAAAATCGAATACTCCTAATTCTTTCTTAACAAGAAATTTTCGGAATTCAATGTAAAATTCAATGTGTGGAAAGTTTTGGCGATGCTTCTGAATGCTGAACAAAAACGCTCTGGGTTTGACGACTGAAGATTTTAATATTTTTAAGCCACAAAATCAAGTGGCCTGTTGAACCCACCCTTCCTGTTCATGTACTGCCTGTACTTTCGTTTCAATATAACGTGGACGGCACCCACGTCGTTACCCTCCACTCTCTTGCCTTTGGTTGAATCGAAGCCACAGAAGCCCATCATACGCATCATGTCTTGTTCTTCAGGAGTTTTACCTTGCAGATCAGCCTCTGGAAAAAAGTAGAATTTAATCATTGGGGGTAATAACAACTGACTTGTATTTTCAGATCGACGGTTATATTTTAGGAATGATAAGCATCCAAAGCTATGAATAGACAATATTCATTATTTCGACATTTTACCATTAAAATGACCGCCTGTGCCGCCCTACAATTTGCGTATAGTATTGAAATAATACTTTTATTTGCAGATGTTATTTATTTTTATCTTTTTGTGACAGATAACATCCTTCGAAAAAGTCAGAAGATGAATATTGGCGAATTTTTAATACATTTAGAACAAAGCCCCACTTCAAGGATTTTTTGTAACAATCACACACTAGGATTCCCATTGTAGTTCAGCTTGGGCTATGATCTTACAATGCCTTGGAATGAGAGCAACCGTGCTTCAGCTTACACAATCAGGGCTGCCAAACCTTTCATTTTCATCTGTAGCCAAAAATTTCGAGGCACCTGCTTTCACTTTTTCTACTGTTAGCATAACTCCTTGAACGAGGTATCACGCTACCTCTTGTTTTATCATTCAAAATTTTTGCTAAGTACAAGCAAAACACTCGCGAAACTTACTGTCACGGAGTTGACCGCTAGATTGCTGCGCGTTTTTTAGCGTCATCAGTGTTACAGTCTGCTGTGCACGCAGCTCCTCCTGCTTGCCCCTTGGACCCCCTCATCCCAAACATTCTCGGAATGACATATATTGGACGGACTACAATTGTAATGCCAGTGTGACAGATGAGAAACAACCAAGACAAACTTTTCACTTTGAAAATCAAATAATTCTCTCAATTGATCAAATTTTTTAATCATTTGATATTGCATTTATGGATACACCAACTGTGCCCTGTGGCGGCGGCTTCGCCGCTGTGGAGACGGCTGTTCACGATGCCGTTCGAATTGATGGCAAATATTCATGGTAGATAAAAAAGAGTTGGGATTTCAGAAATGTAGTATTTATTCCTCAGCCGACGGTACTTAAGCAAACAATAATGGTCAATAAACATTTTACATCTCAAACATAGCAAAGTACGATTTCCGTTGCATAAAATAATTGTTGAAACTTTTAAAAAAGATCAAAAACCTAATTAACAATCACATTATCACATGAGTTCTTAGACTGTACATCTGAATATTGGGTTGCGACATGAGATACTTAAATTTGTTCAAATATTATATGCTTGAGAATTGATAGTTACGTATGAATGAGTAACATCAACTAAGTCGTAGGACTCAAGATTTAGAAATGCAAAGAATCCAAGTTAACAAAAATTTCTACTGTGTGATGGGAATTTTCATGATAAAATTGTCAATTTTGCTGTCCAATGTGAAAAGAACACGATGAACTTGAAAAATTAAAAAAAAAGAATTTGAAACTTGAGAAAGTTGAATAAAGACTGTTTTTTAAAATTCTAAATTGTAATACATGCACTCAAGTCGTAGGACTTGCGATTGATAAATGCTAAAAACCCACGTACAGAAAACATCTACTGCATATTAATAAATGCCTGGCGTAAGGCAGCGAGAGGAATCCAATGAATGACTCATTCGTCGATATCCAAAATCACATGACACTCAATAAAGCTAGGCCAGATTCTCGACTCATTTACATCATATAGAATCTGAGTGAATCAGTGAATTAAAACTACAGAAAAACTCATTGCACGCATTTAAGTTCAGATATAAACAAAAATATTTGGGTTGTTTGGAAGCATTAGCACAAGTTTAACCTCCGGAAGCTACGATCACGATTGTTCTCCATCGATCTGGACGCAACTGGATGGGGCATTATTCCTCAACTGCCCCAACTCAAAAAGTCATGTTTTTCGATTGTCTTCAAATTCTGGGAATATGTTCACCTACCCAACAGTAGGTTATCCACAAACTTATAGACCAGGATTACCAACCCTCCCCAAGTGAGGGGAGAGGGGTTGAATTTTCAACCTCAATGCCTGCAGGGGTAGTTTTAAACGTCTGTATCTTCCTTCCTAATTATGCGATTTGAATTTCTTATGAGGGTTTTGGGAAGTGCTTTTTGCACGCTTTCATCCTATTTTATTATTTATACCAAGAAAAATTGTTTGAACAATTATTTCAATAAATCAATTGTTCATTTAACTTTTTTCGCAATTTAGGCATCTACGATTATTCTTAAATAGTCGCAAAAGAAAGCTTGACTTTTTTACGATGAAAAATGTCTAATAAGAAAATGGACAAATTGAGATTTATTGAGTTACAGAGCTGGTTGTAGAGAGAGTCCTCGCGTTCGCACTCGGGCGACATGCGGCAGCATACCGCGGAACAGTTTTTAAGTATGACTTTTTTTGTATTACTCACATTGATCCGAAATTGCATGAAGTCATTGGAAAAAAACAACTCAGAAATGTTAACCAGTGAGTTTCAAGAAGTTTAAACTTTTTAAACTTATTTTTAAAAAATATTACGTAAAAAGCAGCCTCTTAAGAATGAACAGTATTTTTCTTAAAATAAATGATTCCTCACTATTATAATTTATTATCCGACAATAATTGGTTATTGCTTTTGCAATTTTTTAAAACAAATAAATAATTCAACCAACTTCTCACACATAAACAAATCTTCTTCCACTCTAATAGCATCTTCTTCCATACTGGTTTCATTTAAAGGCTTCTGTAAAAAAAACTTTACTAAATTCTTTTCTACTAACATGACATATCTTTGAATTTCTGGTCAATTGAGGAAATTCGGATCTTTGATTTACCGTCACACGTCTCAAGCTGCGTCCAGTGCATAAGTCATTCCTGCGAAAAGGATTTGCACAACGATTGCTCCAATCTGTTTTCATTACTTGGAAAGTTTTTATTGGCAATAGTTCCAATCTCAGAATAAATGAATAATGGATATATTTCGTAATTCAAGCAAGCAGAGCTACAAAAAAATATCTATTTTAAAATCACCTGAGCTTTGGATTCAGAATGAATAGAAATCAAAATCAACAAAATGTATTCAGCTCATATAAATTAAAACGATTTTCTCTCTTGTGAGAAAGGAGTTTCTAGGCAGCCATGTAGCGGTCAAATTCCGAAGCTCGACATTCGTTCATCGGACCATGTCAGTAACGTAGATATTATATACATGCAGGTTCAATTTACAGCAGTATGAAAAATGCAGTTTTTATCGCAGCAGCAGTAAACTATTTGTGTTTCTAGAATAATATAATTGATAAATTTTTATCAACAATTGAACAGTTGGATGCAAGAACAGCTTGCTTGTATTTTCAGAAGTCACTTGTGTTTCTTTTGTTTTGCACATAATTTCGTGGAGAACAAATGAAGATCAAGTGACTTCTGAAAATACAAGTAAGCTGTGCTTGCACCCAACCGCTCAATTAATCAATATTTTCGATTAAGTGAATAGTTTTTTCCTATGGCTTCATGCAATTTTGGATCAATGTGAGTAATACAAAAAAATGTCATACTTGAAAACTGTTCCGCGGTATGCTGCCGCATGACGCCCGAGTGCGAACGCGAGGACTTCCTCTACAACCGGCTCTGAAACTCAATAAATCTCAATTTGTCCATTTTCCTATTAAACATTTTTCATAGTAAAAAAGTTAAGGTTTCTTTTGCGTCTATTTAAAAAAAAGAATCGTAGATGCCTAAATTGCGAAAAAAGTTGAATAAACAATTGATTTATTGAAAAAATAGTTTGAAAATTTTTTTTGTTATAAATATTGAAATAAGATGAAAGCGTGCAAAAAGCTCTTTCCAAAACCCTCATAAGAAATTCAAGTCGCATAATTAGAAAGGAAGATACAGGCGTTTGAAACTACCCCTGCAGGCATTGGGGTTGAAAATTCAACCCCCCCCCCCCCCCCTCACTTGGGGAGGGTTGGTAATCCTGGTCTATAGGTTTGTGGATTAACTACTGTTGGGTAGGTGAACATATTCCCAGAATTTAAAGTCAATCGAAAAACATAACTTTTTGAGTAATACGTGCATGTAATACGTCATCCGACTCGTCACTTCCTACAACACCAGAAGACGATCGATTCGGAAAAATCAGTTCATTTGACAGTAATTAAAAAAATGTAAAGAAGACTAAACACCAAGATCCGATGAATCATCCAAAACCAGGATTAACCCGCAGTGCAGCCAGAACCAGCGAGCTGCATGAATTCAAAAAGCGAGCAGTCGGTCGAACCCAATCACAGGAAGAAACCTCAAAGGCCGAACACGGAAGCTGCGCGAGAACAGAACGTAACTCGCAGAAACCCGCTGAACTCTACACCAGTCCGCTCAAATGTTCAGACCCAACTGGTCGACAAGAGAGGGCCGGATGCCAGCCCTGGGTGAGAGAGCACGCGAATAAACTGCCTCCCCACTCTTACCGATCGATACCGTTCAAACTCAAAATTAGAGGAAACCTCTGAAGGACACAAACATTGCGAAACTACAATTGCGAATGGAACTTGAAGTCAATTCCGATGAAAACTAACAGTAGCAATAGTATATTTCGTAACGAGAGTCGAAAAGCAAAGATTCCACGAGAATGTACTTAGCTGACCTAGCAAAGCGAGAGCTAATATCAGACGAGAACAATCGTTGCCTCGACCCGCGTCATGCATTCCATGTTTCATCATACCGACAATCAGACCGACGGCAGTACCTGTGTAGTGATTCTCGACTTGGGCGGGATCTCGAATGTCAAGCATGAACGGGCGCGGTTAGTACTCAAATGAGTACCTGTTCGGGATTCTCGTTTAGTCGTGTTTTCACTACGTTCAACTACTGCTGAGCGGGAGATTTGATACCGAGGATCGGTGTAGGCATTCGATACTATCGATGTCGCCATCCAAACTCGGTAATTGACTGCGCTCAGGAGTTTTGGGTTTCTGCAGTTTTCCACTCCTCTGACCAAATGTTCAGGCGAATGCAAGTGTTTTTAATAAAAAATCAAGCTGCAGACGGTAGGGGTTTCAGAGAATAAAATTCCCACAGGATTTAGTATGTCAGTCATTGCTTGGAGGCTTCTTATGAGAGTCGGGGTTATTGGGGGTTTCAGGAAGGGATTTGAGTTGAAGGATTTGATGCCTGACGATCTCTTGTGGGAGGGGGGAATATAGATATGTAAAAAACCGAAAAGTGGAAAATCTAATCTAATCATACCGATAATCGAAAATTCGACTTGAGATGCCTGTGTAGCGGGTCAAGAATCGAGTTTTCTACCCCAGGGTAGATAACTCGATGTGATCAGAAAACACGATAAATGTGAAAAATTCAAACGATTTAATATTGCGATGCACAAAATAGATGTACTATTTTGGAGCGCTGCATTTCACTAAAAACTTTCCGAAATTTCGGAATCCACAAATTATAAAAACTACAAAACTTTATTAGTCCGATTTTTGTTCTGTCTGTTGGTTCACGAATTTGAAACACAGCTGAGCAGATCACACTGGATGGATAACAACGATAGCAATCGTTATTTATCGAATCGCGAAAATATCGTGCCCAATTAATTTCTTATGAAGAGAATAATTCACATTTGCTCGTCGTTTGTGTTGTTTTTTGAATAATTTTCAATTTTATACGTATATATAATAATTAAAAAAGAAAGTGTTCTTAAGTATGAAAAATAATATTTTTCAAACTAAGCAAGAAGTACGTTTGAAGACCAAAACCTTCTGAATCCTGGTAGGAGTCAGGACAGTCGCGGGTCAGGACAGTGTGATTTCTGCCTCAGCATACCGTAGAACCATACCTCAAGAGTGCTTTATCGCTATCTTTGTCGCTCCTATGGCGTTGGCCGCGACCCTGCCCTGCCGAACGCTCCAAGGAGGATAGAATCAATTGTTGAAACGAGGAGTGCCAGATTTACTAGAAGTGTTTATAGTCCGTTAGCCCGCTGCCAAAAAGTGTAATGATATGATAACGTATGCCCATGAGGCAGTCAGTATTTGCGGACATGGTGATTAA